>JAODLI010066150.1:0-14685 GCA_027575585.1 Percopsis omiscomaycus
GAGCCAATGAGGTTGGTGTGGATGTGTCAGCTGGGTGTTGGTCAGTCAGCTGACTGACAGCAGTAGGCAGACTACCGCGGTCTGCCAGAACTAACGCTACGCTCAATTTCATTCACAGGCAAATGAAGCTACCTGTCCTGTCCACTGCAGAATCACAACGATAGAATAATAATTTACATTGCATCCAACAATATGTTTATTTGAAAGTGTTGTATGCATCATTAATGCTAATAAAGGTTTACATTGGAAATGCCCTACATTATCATTCTACATCTGATTCTGTGGATATCAGGGTTCAACCGATTATCGGCCTGGCCGATTATCATTCAGCAGTTTTACGGTTATCGGTATCAGTATTTTTTTGAATCCGATTGCTGATAAAATACATATTAAAATGCACTACTTTGGCTCTGATGCAGCCGCCTTTCTGTCTGTAGTCACCACTGTGGTCTCACACAATGTCCGCCCACAGCACTATCTGATTTGTTAGACATAATGAACCAACACTGAAGACTACTGGGACACAGAGGAACGCAGAGGAACGCATGAGACTGGAGCAGCTTTGGTGAGCCAGCGGAGCTGTGTTTCTAGAAAGGCAGCAGATATTGCCGAAGTTGCATTAAACATCAATCCTCTACTCTCAAGTTGCAAAAACCCCCAGAATCGATTACTATCTATTAGGGGTATAAGTGAAGGTGTGCAATTTCCTTTTAACGCCATTATTTTTTTTTTTCATACGACCATTTGCTTCACTCATAGTTTAGCAAGCCACAAGCAGCATTCCGCACAATTGTTTTTGTATTAACAAGTACGTCCCCGGTGAATGATGGATAAAGGACAATGTTTTTCGAATGGCAAGTTCAGTTACACCGATATCATTACACCGATATACTGTAGGCAGGTCTGCCTTCTGTGTTTGCTTACAGCCTGACCCATTTCGTTCCGAGGTAGGTCGGCTGTTCGAGTGTCTTTCCTTCCCGCCCCTCGAACCAAGGGGCGGAATATAGCTATAAGGCAAAGGTATATTTGGTTTATAGGTATAAATTGTATAATATAAATTGTATATTTTATATTTTATTATGTCCCTATGTTTCTGTTATGGGTTCTGTTACCTATGTTACATCCTCACTAATTCAACTCCGGAACATAGTTCTAGTTCTAGTTCATTGGATATTTATATATAAGACGAGGAAGGTGTCATGCTTGCAACTCTGTTCCTTTATTTATTCTCCACTTTAAGGGAACAGGGAAACCCACTGTCCAACTGTACATGTCTCGTTCGCCTGCTTCTAAACTGCGTCTACTTGTAGAGCACACACACACACACACACACACACACACACACACACACTTAAGCTCTACCCTCTCCCAAGTTGGCAGCACACGTCTCCAAATGCACCACGCCCTTAAATGAACAGAGACGTATTACAACCAGTTCTCTTTTAATTTAACATGCTTCAAGGCATTTCAACCAAGTTTTGTGTTGGAGTTTGTGTATATTATATATTATTTTCATTTTTATCTTAAATTCCAAATATCGATTATCGGTCTCTTTGATTACTAATAATCGTATCGGCGTCGGCCCTGAAAACATATCGGTCGACCCCTAGTGGATATGCGGCAAGGGTTAATTTGTGGTCATTGCTAACATATGCAAAGCCATATCTTTGTTTTGGTGCCTATTGTATGTGTTATGTGCTTCTGATGAATTTTTAGTAAGCCTCAGATGTTGGGAAAGACAGTCAAATGCAGGGTAGAGGGGAAAATGAATTTTTGTATACTGAAATGGATGTGTATGCATGGCTGATGATCCCTTTCTTCAGAAACAATCAAAGTAAATAAAAAAGCTTTCAAGCATTTGAGCTCAAAGGCAGCTCTTTCAGAAGACCACAATCCTTTTGATTCGGTCCACTCTCTGCTAAAAATACGCTCACATCGCCATCAAATGGCACACAAGCAAATCAAATGGGATTGTTTTCTATGGCATTGAACAGTTCAATTGCAAGAGAGGACAGAAATGGGAAGTCCAGTTGTCTATCCAATACTTTCAAAGACAACACAGCAGACCGTTGAGACAACTATGACATGTACGGGACACTATAACACTATAAGGGCACGTGCTTGCAGACACAACTTCATATTTCTTCCTTTCCATGCTGAAGTTCCACTGGGTCTATAAATGGTTGTAAGTAGTGTTTACAGCAGCACGTAAATTACAGTGTTTATGCTGCATCTTACTTCGAATGGAAAGGAAAAGAAATATGAAGTCAGTCGGGCTACACATAAGCAGAAGACCCGTGGAAGTAAAACACCCTCAATGAAAACACAATCCTTTATGGTACATTGGGCATAGATTTTAAAATGAGAAAAAGGTTTGATGTGTGTTTAGTAGGCGACTTTATGTGTATGTGTGTGTTGCTAGCTAAGTTGCCTGAGGCAACACTAAAAAACAGTGTCTTGGGGAGGGAGAAATTCACACCAGAGTAACAGAAAGAGCTTGGTTTGCACATACTGTATGTAGCATACAGAAGTCAGCGTTTTGCATTTTGCTAACAAATTGAATTGAATTTAATTGAATTGAATACACTTGCCTCATACATGATAAGTGGTATGAAGTATTAAAGAGTCCTGGGGGATTCATCATGAATATGCATATATTTTCAAGTAAACAGATGACATTTATGTCTGGAGTTGCAGCCTCCTGTGTGCCAGGAACATGTATTCGCTTTATTAACATCAACTCCCAGTTGTGGATGAATCCCTCCAGGACCTTTTCTTCATAACACTTTTTACGTCTCATGTAAAATACGTGCCAGTGTTGTGCTGAACCAGGATAACAGTCTAACATTCAAAGCAGAATAGGTTTGCACAGTGGAATGACATGACAAGAACAGAACTGTCACTATTCAGTCAAGGTTTATAAGACACATTCCTATTGTGTATATTTGCCTCAATTGCCTGTTTCTGTAATTATGACACACCTGCATCCTTCCTGAAGACTTAAATTTATATGCAGGAGCTTAAATGAAGTTTTATCAAGGCCATCAGAGTTATCAACTGAATTTAGTGACACAGTATACTAACTATTCTGATTTAGCAAGCTCCACCTCTATGATTTGGTAGTGGGTAGTTTGTACCAAACAGCAATGAAGTGCCTATGTTCAGAAAATCCCCCCTCCGTGGATGTTTCTCTGATTGGTAGAATCATCTGCTAGCCCCAGAGTTTGAAAATAATTTGTTGCTTAAATCACATGCTAATGATTTTATAATGATACCACCTGGCTAACAAACTGGGAGTTTCCAGCCTGATATGTAAAGCAGTGCAAATTGTAGAAGTGGAGCTTGCAAAACCAAGATGGTTTTAACAATATACTGTTAAAACCAGTATATGAACATTGCTCTGCACTCACTTACTCAGTAGGCTAAGTCAACTGAGAGTAGCTTGAGCGGGGGGAGACTCTGGCACAATATTCTGCTGCTTTCCACAGCTTCCAGCACATAGTTAGGCCTTGATGCATACACAGCACTTATTGACTGCACTCTCAACATTATTAGCACACTAGACCATAGCCTCAAGCTGTTGAAGGCAGATACCAGCCGCATTTGTGCTCAAAGGTTTCTTTTTAAAAGGTCCCTTGCCACACACAGAAAAGCACAGGGGCCAGAATCCAATAAAACATACAGGACAGTATGTGCATGTAAACTAGCGCCCAATCAGGAAATGAAGCCCCCTTTGAATAAAAGTAATAGAGAAACGATTGTGCCGCTGCAACAAACAAAATAGGAAGATGACGCCAAGGCATTAACCTACCGTGAGGAGTTCTTTCTGGAAGGACTTCCTGTCTTTGCCCTCCGCATTGTTGCAGTCTTCTTTCAGCTTCTCGAGTACAGATGCGACCCGTTCGGGCTCGCTGTCCAGCTCTGCGCGGCAGAAATGGGTCAAGGACAGGTTGACGTATCCTAGAGCGTCTGCGAACGCCCGCCAGCTGCCGATATTCTCCATCAGTATAGTTCTTACAGAAGCGTAGATGTACGTTAGGAACTTGCAGGGCTTTAATATCTGCTCCAGTAAAAGTGTCGTCGTAAGATCAGGCCCATCGAAGTAAATGGGCTTTACTTTGCCGACCACAAGAACGTTCTTGGCGTGGACAAGACCTGTCTTGCCCTGATAATACCCGATGTACCATTCTTTTGTCCACAACTGTCCCTTGAGTTTGATCTTCTCCTCACTTAAAAGGGCAACAAAATCACCTTTTTTGTATTCTAGTAAGTACTGATTTTTTGTCTGACGGATGACAGTTTTTATTAGTTTTCCAAACTTCAGGTTACTAATTCTCCTATCGTGAAAAACAGGGTATTTAGTGGCAATAGCAAGAGGGGACAGGACTATTTTGCCCACTTCTTTCTTTTTCAGAAAACGCCTCTGCACCGAGGTCTTTGGGCCAGTCTTAGGTGGCGGTGGCGGCGTCTGAACACAAAACTGGCCCAATATACAATCCTGGTCGTCTTTGACCTGGACCCTCAAGGTGAAATCCGATACATCGTCAGTATTGCGTGAAGCAATGACGTAGACGAGCCGGCTAACCTTGCCAAGTTTCACCTGGAAGCCCCGGACCACTCTGGCCTGCTCGCTAGCTTTTACCTCGTAGTTGGCCATGTTGGAGTAAACCCCAACTCGGAGGTCCTGGGGTTTGGACAAGACGAACTGGTGTTTACCCCAGAGCTGCAGCGCTACAGGTGAAGCCGACTGCGCTTGCTTCCCCACCTCGCTAACCAGCAACGTCTTTGGGGCACAGTCGTGGCCAAAGATGGCCACCACCACTTTGAAGGACGGGTGGATGTGCTTCGGACCATACACGCCTAAAGTGATCTTTTTGACTACGTGCTCCCAAACCGAGGAGTCTGGGGCGACCGACCGGGACTGGGCCACGACACACACATACATGCATGGTTCAAGGTTATCCAGGCACACCTGGACCATGTCCCCGTACATGTACGCCTGGGGGATGGGCGTATAGGGGCCCTCCTTGCAGTCGCTCCTCACACACGTGACCTCCGTTGTCGACCGGCTCTCCATTTTCACCACCACCGACACCTTCATCTCCAGGGTGATGGTGGTCCTGGTCTCCATGTTGCTGAGCTTGAGCTCCACCACGGGGCTGACGGTGGTGCAGCGGTCGTTGTTTAGCTCCAGGGGGGGATCCAGCAGGGCTTTGATGGAGATCTGCTGGCTGTCTTCGGGGGCCACGTGGCCCTCGGGGATGTGGACGCTGATGCTGGTGTCTGGAAGCTGGACCGCCCCGCCGGAGCCGTCCACCCTGCACACGATGTTGGTCTCCACCGGCTGCGTTTGGCCCCAGCCCGGGCTCTGGCCCAGCGAGTCCAGATCGTGGCAGGACCTGGCCAGCTTGCGGTGGTTGAGCCACGCTGCTCTGAAGTCCTCTCTGCTCTGGAACTGTTCCGGTGCGGGTGCCTTCATTCCTCCGAAGAAACCTGAGGACGCCTGCGGGCCATCGGACTGAGCTTGCAGGACGGACAGCTCAGAGAGACTGTAGGAGCGCTTACTCCTAAAAAACGGGTTATCCCTGCGTAGGTTTTGACTGGGTGCTACGTTGGAGCTAATGGGGTTGATGTCATAAAGGCCGCTTCCAAAACCGTTAATATTGGTATTACTGCTGGTCGGGTTCGGCGCAGAGGAAGTAAGGGTGTCAAACAAAAGCAGGTCCACAGATTTCTCATTACTGTTCTGATCAAGCGAGCTCTGCATGGAACCGTTGAGAAAAGGATTGGTAGAGGTGTGGTTTGTTGTTGTGAAGGGATTTCCATTTTGGAGGTTGGTCGGTTTCAAGATAACCCCTGTCCACTCGCCAAGGAGGTCCATCTCCTTCGCAGCCTCCTCATTGCAGTCTCCGATGGTGTCAATCATCCCACTGTCACTGAAGGAGGAGTCTCTGTAGTTGACGGGCTCGACGTAGGCTGCAGGGATGTAACCCATCTCGGTGTGGTTGTGGGCGTACCACCATTCTCCACCCGATGTGTCCAGAACATAGAGGCGGTCTCCTTTGGAGAACTTGAGGGTTGTGAAACTGGAAGGGCAGTAATCCTTAATGGCAACGACTTCCCTGGCAGTGCCAAAGGAGGCAGTAGCGTCCAGTCGTAAGGCACTGGGCGAAGGCACTAAATATAATGAGAATGAGAAAAGAGAGACTGTTAATTTAATTTATTTTTTAAGACCGCACTTTACAAAATTGCACTTCTTTCACCATTCAATAATAATGTGTTCTCTGGATAAGAGTAGCAAAACCTTTGACATCGTTAAGACTGGCTTCTGATACTCCATCGCTGAGGTCTATAAGTGTTCCCTCTGACTTGCATCGGGGCAGAGAGATGTTGTTATTGTTGGTGGCTCGGATTCGATGGGCGGCCATAGTTATTTCACGTTGTGCTGCTCTGCTAGGTTTCCTCTAGCTGACTGCTGAGCATGTCAACAGCCTCCCATGGCATCTGGAGAAGACAGAAAACACACTGCGTTGATGAAAGACTTTTTTTTAATACTTTTTTACTACTATACTACTACTTTTTTAAACCTTTACTTTAAAGTATTTAAGCTTAAATAGTGTGGCGATGATGGATTGCGCTTTACGTATTCCCCACTAACGCGACTGAGGAAGAAAAACCACATCGCAACTACTGGTTGCCTATAACAGGAAGTAATGCTGATGGGACTATAGAAATGGATCTGTCTACAGGTAGTGTAGATAAGATACCATGTGCCCTTGAAAGCATTTAAGCAAGGTAAATTAATTATTCCTCTGAAACACGCCCTACTTTGCTAGTCTAATATTGTTAGTGGGCCTGATCACAACTACATATTTCAGGACTGCTGCCCCCACAAAGCACTTCCCACAAAGAGTTGCTAGCTATCCTGCAGTTTCGGCTAAACCTTTTTCCGTCGCAGCTCCAAGACGGTGAAGTGGTCTCCCAGAAAGCACTAGCTGAATCTGCGCAGTCCTTGTCATCTCAAAAGCCATATTCACTTATAATTGTGGCCAATCTGCATACAGATCATTACACATACAGTTTGTCTTGATGTGTTTGCACTCATCAATACGTGTATATATGTGGGTGTCTATCTACATTTTACTTATTGTATGTATTTCCCTGTGCGTCTCTTCGGCACAAATGTTTGTTTTTGGTTTTTTTTTTTTACAAATTTCTGTTTTAAGGTACTACATGAATAAAATCTGGCAATCTAGATAAAAAGGTAATTAGGAGGGACATGAGGAAAATAATGGAAAAAGAAGGGAAGCCATTATTCACTATTTTTTTATCCCACAATTTTGTTTTATATCACAGTTCTAAATACTATCATACTTGCATGATACATCATTGTATATAGTCTGTTAAGTCTAAGATTAAAGAACGTATTTAAATGTTACACTACTGTAACAAGATCAAACCAATTTTACACCCCATCCTCTCATCTTTTAACTGTATACCCAGTTGTTGTTGATTAAGCCCTTCACTCATTACAACATTTGGCCTTACATCCAGTTTCCAGAAGTTTCTAATTTAGAATCCCTTCAATTTTTCTGCAACTCATAGGTCAACAACACAGCGTTACAAATCAAAAACTATAGGCCAGTGTGAAATGCCCCTTTAATGTGTGTGTGTGTATATGTGCATGTTTGATCCCCAGTCCTGTCTGTGGATTAGAACCACACTTTACAGCCTCCAGACCAGATCCTCCAACACATACCAACTCAACCATAAATTATTACAAGGACATGTTTTCACTGTCAGTTTGTAAAAAAAATAGATGTCTGACTGATGTTCCGTCAGTTTAAAATTATGGCCAAACCGATAACAAGATTCCAACACAAATAATGATTAAAAAAAAGGAGGAACAGCATATTTCCTGCTTAGTTACAAAACATTGCCCTAAACATTAGCCGACGTGGGAGGATGTATTTGACAACATTAATCAATAAACATCTTTTCTACCGCTGTTATGACTGGAAATCCAAAATCCAAAAATGTCATATTAGCTCAAACAAATACACAGGTCCTATTTGTAATAAAAAATGTAAAATATCAATATATAACACTCAAATATATGCTAAAGTGCAAGGGTGTGGGAGTCTCTTTTCCAGTGAAGGTGGTTATTGCACTTAGTGAAACATTATTGAATAGCAGCACAGCTGCAGTACCTGTAGCTACACAATGTTGCTCGGTGATTCCAGTGTGGGTGAGGGGCAAAGCTCCGTAGCCGCCTTTCGGTGCTTGCGTACGTGTGTGTTCAGTGTTGTTTATATGGCCCTGGGAAAGAAGCTGTCCTTTAGTCTCATTGTCTGTGCACTGAGGGCCCTGTAGCGCCTGCAAGAGGGCAGCAGGTCAAACAAGTGATGACCAGGATGTGAAGAGTCCTCGATAATGTTTCTGGCACTGCAGAGTAGCGGGAGCAGGCGATGTCTTCCAGAGAGGGCAGAGAGCCGGCATACCACCCTGAGATGCAGTAAGCCAGTATGCTCTCGATGGTGGAGCAGTAAAAGGCCACCAGCAGTTTCCTCCCAGGTTGTTCTTCCTGAGCCCTCTCAGGTAGTGTAGTGTAGAAGCTGCTGTGCCTTCTTAACCACCGCCTTGGTGTTGGCAGACCAGGAGAGACCTCCAGAGATGTGGGTTCCCAGGAGTTTGAAGGTGTGAACCCCTCTCCACAGACTCCCCATTGATGTAGCGTGGGGCCGCTTCTGCCCTGTGCCTCCTGAAATCCACAATGAATTCTTTTGTTTTTGTGGTGTTCAGTGTCAGGTGGTTCACTGAACACCACGCCGCCTGGACCTCATCTCCGTAGGCCTGAGTTGAGTCCGACTACTGCGGCGCCATCTGCTAATTTGGCGATGGTGCTGGTGGCATGGATGGGAGCGCAGTCGTATGCGTACAGAGAGTGGAGCAGTGGACCCTGCACGCAGCCCTGCGGAGAGCCGGTGCTGAGCGTGAGGATGGAGGAGAGGTGGGTTCCAGTTTAACAGTTTGAGGGCTGTTGGTGAGGAAGTCCTTTATCCAGGTGCAGGTGGGAGAGGGGAGGCGTAGGTCAAGCTGTTTGTCAACCAGAATGTCCGAGGTTATAATGTAGAATGCTGAGCTGAAGCCTAAATCTAATCTGCTGTGAGCCCCACAAATAAACACTTCATTGTCAGTGTCACACTGAGTGACAATAAAGGGAAACAGAATTAGGGAAGCCAACCGTTACAACAGATAAACTGGTAAAGAAAGCAGAAAATGTCCTGTAGTTTCCTGGCACAGTCAGAACAGTAAAAAAAAAAAAAGAGAATCACAACAGAAACAGCCATACGGAAGTAGAAGGATCTAGCGTCTGATATAGGATGAAAATGTTAAAAAGCATTGTTCCTTAGAGTGTGGTGCGTCAAAAAATACGTTTCTTTATCAAACACACAGACAGAGCAGCAGCAATGAATGGTAATGAAATGCTTGGTCATAGTGCACACGTGACTGAAGACACAAGACAATCAACAACACATGTAGAGGAGTTCAAGAGAACAGTTGCTCATATACACATCTTTGTAGTGCCATAGATGCCTGTGGGGCTTGTTTACTACTCACTAAGATCAAGTTTAGGGCATTGACTTGCTCTCCCTTTTGCTGATGTGTTATTACTAATTCCCTACCAGCATCACCACCATTCTCCTGCTACCAGTTTACTGTCCATGTGCGGGTGTGTTTGCTTATACAAAAACTGGTTTAAAGGGAGCATTTGGCAGCAGTGACAGCATAAAGACTCACATTCCCAGACCATGCCTCAGCTGGTCTGTTTTGGCTTTTGCAATACGTTTTGTCACTATGACACCTTTCCCGCGCATCTCCTTCACCCAGGGGGCTGCTGTTCACTTCATTTTGCCTAAACATGTTAGAGGGTCAACAACACTTGAATAGTGCTGCTCCACTAGCAGCATTATGTCCGTATGAATAAAACAAAGTGTAGTAGAAAGTAAATGGGCCAATACCAAGTGCAAGATGTGGGTCAGTGGTATACTGAGGTATACTGCTTTGTGAGACACTAACACGTCTTCAAGCTTTTTGCTTACAATCCATAATTCATCACAGGGTGAGCTCAGCGGAGACAAAACTGGGAAGATGGGAGATGTAAATAGGTACTGACACACCCATACGACCTTTTAGACATACCTCTAAGAGGTTTGACAGAGACAGTAGTAGCACACGCGCTACCAAAATACAGTAGAGGGCAAAACGATCCTCTAAAGCGACCCTCCTTATACACTGCTAGGCTCACACCGTTCTCTACCATTCCCAATGCCTGGTTGTGTTTCAAACATCAAGTGAGCTGGGGAGGAACTTTGAGGTACAGGGGAAACTATAATGCAATCCATGCACCTTAAATAAATAGGCTACATCATACGCTAATGCTACGTAAACATCAACAGATAGTAAATGTAGCATAAAATGTAGCGCCAGTCTTTCTTTGTTACTATGCGTTTGCCAAAAAAGAAAAGACAAACAGACAAATACACTGTTCTTATGCTGCCATGGATATCTTTGCTGACATGCGGTACCATTTCCTGCTTTGATGACCTGACTTTTGGCCCTCATGTCTTTGGCCCACAGCGGGTCAGGCAGGGTGAGCTATGCAGCCAGCCTGGGCAGCCTGCATGGGTGGTCCCGAGTAGCTATCCAAAACCTGGATGGCTTCTGGCTCTCCTGACCACCCTGGAGTGTTTAGCCTCCACATCTAAATACAACAATGGCAGGCGGAGACTCCTGCCATGTAAATGGGACAAAACCACTGTCCAACAATGTGCCTTTGTCATGCAAAGTGTCACGTAATAAGACAGTGGGAGAGGTCCATTATGAAAGTTAGCCAACGTCTCCGAGAATAGCGTGTCCAAAAGACTCCCACTGGATGCGATTAATGTAATTTCCTTCTATTAGCTATTACATGGCTCCCTCGGTTGACATAATGTGTGGAATTAAAAGGGCAACGCTGCCTCATGCATTTGATTCAGGGATTGTGAATGCAAGGAAGGCCCTCCGCTCTAACGCAGGTACTTCCTGCCAAGTAAAGGCTTCCTTAGCAATAGTTCCAGTTGGGTCTGCAGAATCAACACGTTTTTGACCAGCACAGCGCCGTAGTCACAGAGCAAGACTACTGTGCATGAATGTCTGCTCCCTCCGTCTGTTAAAACAGAATAAAAAATGACTCAATCAATAAGAGGCTCAACAAAGTAATACAATTCTAAATTATCGTCACACAGGACACAGCACTTAACAAGCTAGATAGCCCAATTAACTTCGGACATGCCTATGGTAAGCAGGGAGTAAGTCCCTCATAGATTTTTCTATGCTGCCCTTATATATATTGTTGTTTACCAGTGTGGGCTTGTTGCCAGCCCTGTTAACTACAAATGGTCCCAGGCTGCGTATAAGTCTGCCTGGGGAAGGAGAGACAACCAGACTTAAATCTGTTTTGGTGGAGCTGCAACTAACAGCACCCACAAATCAAAGCTACGGGTATAAAATCATAATCCACACTTGCTGTTCCCACAACTCGCACCCCCCCTCCCCCTCCCCTTCCTAATTCCCCATCGCGGCCTGGGTTAACCCAGCGAGGTGGCCATCCTCGCCGGGCAGCTGGGGGTGGGAGAAAGTAACCCCCCTACTGAAGGCTCTATAAGCGGATTACCACAGCCAGAGTCAGAACCGCCGGTGGAAGAACCGGGGCGAATTTCTGCCAGCGATCCCCACAGAGGAAGGGGTGCTGTGAAGCTGTCATCAGGGTCGCTCCTTCTATTCAGCCATTCGCTTCCTGTCACGTTGACGTCCCTCGGGAACAGGCTGGTGCCAAATGGATTTTATTACAGTGTGGAAGGAAAACACAAAAGCCTCTTTTATCAGCAGATACCTCAGCAGGTAGGTTTTGTGGTTTTCACCTCAGGAAAACCACAAAACCCTTATCGACACTGGGGCCGTTAATAATTTAATTTTGGCATTCAATAGCATTTGGAGAAACATTTGTTGATGCACATTATTAGTGTATATATATATATAACGTTTTTGCTGAAGCCGATGTCAATAGCTGTAGACTTCTACTGTATGTGCACTATGTGCATTTCATTTAATTAATCGGTTCAACTGCTAAGCCTGTTTCTTAGATGGACTTCTTACTTGACAATTGACGTGTTTATATACAGCGGGTTGGCGGTCCAGTCCAAATAATCCAGACAACTCTCAAATAAAGTCCAGTTCACGTGTCACTTCCCCTTCAGACTGAATGGAACTGAATGTACAGTACATTGAACACAACCAGTGGACCCAATGCTTCATCCCATAGTCCTCATGCCATCCCATAGTCCCATAGTCCCATAGTCCTCATGCCATCTGTAAACCCTGCATGCACCAAGAGAGAACAGGCAGAGCTAATTTGAGGAGGGCTGTCCCCGGCCAGCGATGAGAGGGAGGGGTAATGGTTTTTAAGGCAGGCTTCATGTTCCCCTTGGTTACCGGTGCAGAGGGAGAGCGGAGGTCTTGTTAAAGGAATAGTTCCCATTTTCTACTACCTATTCCCTACTCGCGACTGCCGTTGATCGGTAACAGATTATTGTAAATCCATCGTTCACTGGAGGTCACAGGACAGGTTCTCCTATAGCAATCCCCCTGTTAGAATTGAACCTAAAAGGGCCAAACGTCATTCATAACGTACTTAAAAGTACAAATTCAAACCTTTTAAAGCGCAGCTATCGCTAAACGTTACACTTTTGCTGAGACTATTTTCCCAATAATGCGCACAAAAGTACGCTGCGGTCCGCCAGAGGTCCCCACCCCCACTCTGGGAACCCCCCGGCATGAGGGGAGCATGTAAAAATAGGAAGAACAGACATGTGAAAATCCAACCTATTCCTTTAGGGAGCACTGCTCTGGAGCAGGAAGTGGCTGAGTAACAGAAACAAGGAGGAAATGCCTTTGTGATGACTTGCCTTCCCTCGCGTCCTTCAGAACATTGTTCTGCCTCAAGTGTTTCAGAAGTAAGTTAAGGGGCCGCGCTTCGGGTGGTATAACCACACAGGCCTAGATAGAGGCTTTGTGAGCTGTCGCAGAGCATCACATCTGTGACAAGGTGACAGGCGGGGGGACGTGGAGAGTGCCCGTGAATTCCCTTCGCACACAGATTGACACAGGTGTGTCATTCTCAGGGAACAGAACACGGCTCTGACCACGGCTGCTGAAGCTCGCATTGCTCAGGTCCTATCGGGAGGCGGGGGAAGCTAATCTTTAGCGTGCACGTAGTGTTGCCTAGGAGGTTTTCATTGCTAAATCCGTCAAACTTCTGCCAGTTAAAAGGCGCTTAGCACCACCAACAATCATTTTAGCTATGCCTAAAACTAAAAACTAAATATATTTATAATAAATATATTTAGTTTTTAGTTTTAGGCATAGCTAAGATGATATATATATTTATTATGTCATGTATTGGATATATTTGGAATACATGTATTATGTCATGTATTCCAAATATGTGTAGATTAAATATTTCAACAGTTAAATGCTTTTTCTCTTATTGTACACTCCTTTCTGTTTAACACAAGTTATTTCAGCTCAGATTTAAGTCAACGATAAGTTGCCAGAATTATGTGCCGGCTCAAATCAGAGGTCTCCCAATCCTACAACTCATAGTGTTTTCTCGTACAAGATTCGGCTATAAAGGTCTCCTGCACATCTTAGAGCCGACAGAGTTGTCTAGACCCATCAGTCTGCAGACATGATTGGCTAAGGTCCACGGCCTTGAGACCAACAAAGTAACTATAAGCACACTAATAATTGTATTATACGTACAGTACGTTCAGAGACAGATAAGGCCTCCCCAGGTTGAGCACAGACTTTTGTTTGTTAGCACAGGAGTCTGAGTGCATTTGCTTAGGCACATGTTCTGTTCATGACAGAATTTCACTTTCCTGTGGCTAATTAGTTTTGAAAAGGAATTTTCCTATCTCTTTTTCAGTGACTGCAACCAGCGAGGCTCTAGCTTGGTGTATATTAAAATGAATCCTCGTAACCACAAGGAAAGGAAAGGAAATATAAGTGCTGTACGAGCTTCTGCAAACGCTCAGTTTCATTCCTACCCTCGTAACATAAACATAGATGGAAAGAATTACTGCTGGGATGAAGTCAAAAGGAATGTGTGGAATGCTCAGGTTCAAATCCAAATCGTGTACTACTTAAGCGAGGGAGAGAGAGAGAGAGAGGAAGACAGACGCATCATTCTACCCAGAACAAAAGACTAAGAGCCCCTGTTCATTTACCACTCTGATCCTTCTACAGTATACAGTTTTTATTGGACTTGGTTGATTGTTGCCACATCTGTCCCAAGCCTGACCACAATGGGACAGAAACAATAGATACAATACAATTCAAATAGGAATGCATCATCCCCCAACACACACACACACACACAGATGTGATCACTGCCTGCCCATGGAACATTTGCAAATTTAAACAGCGACATTCAAATGGGCCTGATGAAGAAACAGGGGCTGCGACTCGCCCGACAGATGATGTAAAAGCAGCGGACAGCAGTCCTTGAACAGAGGTATTCTTGTGACAGCATGACAACGTGTGTGTGTGTGTGTGTGTGTGTGTGGGGGGGGGGGGGGGGTG
>JAODLI010066171.1:0-14683 GCA_027575585.1 Percopsis omiscomaycus
TGTGTGTGTGTGTGTGTGTGTGTGTGTGTGTGTGTGTGTGTGTGTGTGTGTGTGTGTGTGTGTGTGTGTGTGATGACGATGTGAAGTCAAAAGATCTATAACGTTGTCAAATGTCTCAGTTATCTGTTTACTGCAAGAAATGCCTATCCACTTGGCATTTGACAAACCCAAGTGAGCACTGAGTGGTTAGGCTGTCATTTGGCAAGCTTCAGAAAACTATGTGGGGCATCTGGTAGATAAATGTTGTTGGAAGCCATCCTCACACAACCCTATTTCACGCCATACCAAGAAAGCCAAACCACTTTGAAGTTTCACAGACTTTAAACCCACACAAAGGGTAATGTGAAAAGCACCAAAGGAAATTATATTCAATCAAGTGCAGTGGAATGGGTAACGGACACACACACACACAGCTGCTCAGTTGACTTCAAAGCAAAACCTTGATGCAGAGGGCTAAATATTTAGAATGTGTTTACAGCACATATTTAAGTTCTTCTGCCTTAAAGAGAACTAAATCTGTCAAAAGTGTATGTGGTTATATATGCTAATTTATTCACATAAATATAACACTATATAACACTATATTTGAATATGTTGTAACCTTTTATCTACTGTTCACTTTTAACACAATTTTAACCATAATCTATTCTTTACAACTATAGGTGTAAATATACTATATGTCTGTTTAGTTCACTTCTATTCAATTTGCTCCCTATTAACTCTGTCTGGACTGCAAGCATCCGACCAATCAGCACTGCAGTGAGGGAAGGGGGTGGAGTCAAAGAGTCTGACCTTTGTTTTGTTTCAGATCTCTGGCATATTTGATCAGTGTCAACCTTACGTAGTATACGTTTACGACTTCAACAAGGCTTAGGGTTTATATATTGAATATAAACAAACTAAGTGAAATAAGTGAAAACAATAGAGAACCGATCGCTGACCACCAGGACCACCGTGTTCCCCTCGGACGGTGGCAAGTCTGTGGCGAAATCCAGCGCCAGGTGTGACCAGGGCCGTTGAGGTAGTGGGAGTGGGACCAGCTTGCTGGCGGGAGCCGTGCGCGGGGCCTTTGTTTGAGAACAGACCGGGCAGCTATCCACGTAGGCCCTGACGTCTCGATCCAGACGGGGCCACTTCCGTCTCAGGAGGGATCCAGTTCTGCTTCGGCCTGGATGTCCTGAGGCTGGTGACGCATGCGCCCAGGCCAGAAGACGCTCCCTCAGGGTCGCCGGCACGAAGGTCCTCTCCGGAGGGCATCCAGGGGGCGCGGGTTCCCTCTGCGCGGCCCGGCGGATCTCCCAGTCGATGGCCCACTCCACCGGGCCTACGACGCAGCTCGGCGGCGAGATGGTGGTGGGCTCCTCTAGAGAATCCTCCGGCTTGAACTGCCGCGACAGAGCGTCTGCCTTGCAGTTCTTGGAGCCTGGGCGATCCGTCACCGTGAAGGAGAATCTGGAGAAGAAAAGGGACCACCGTCTCTGGCGTGGGTTGAGACGCTTAGCCGCCTGGATGTACTCCAGGTTCCTGTGGTCCGTCAGGACCGTGAATGGATCCTGAGCACCCTCCAGCCAGTGCCTCCCCTCCTCCAATGCCAACTTTACCGCCAGTAGCTCTCTATCCCCCACGTTGTAGTTCCTCTCTGCCGGTGATAGCTTCTTCGAGAAGAATGCACCGGGGAACAGCTTTGGAGGATTCCCCTGCCGTTGGGACAGTACGGCCCCAGCTCCCACTGCTGACGCGTCTACCTCCACGACAAAGGGGAGATGGGGGTCCGTATGATGGAGGAGCGGTGCGGTGGTGAACCGAGTCTTCAGGGCCCAAAAGCCCGGTCCGCCTCCAGGGTCCAGCGAAGCTGAGTGGCCCCACCCTTCAGTAACGACGTGAGGGGAGCAGCTACGGTGCTGTAGTTCCGGATGAAGCGGCGGTAAAAGTTGGCGAAGCCCAGAAACCGCTGGAGCTGCTTGACGGTGTTCGGAGTAGGCCATGACCTGACTGCCTCCACCTTCTGCTTAACCATCCTCGTCCCGCGCTGGTCGGACTCGTAGCCCAGGAAGGAGACGGCCCTCTGGTGAAAGATGCACTTCTCTGCTTTAACATACAGGCTGTGGTCTAGCAGGCGGCGGAACACCTTCCGTACGTGCAGAACGTGGGGGAATTCACAAGGATGTCATCGACCATGTCATTAAGTTCCTCGTTCATGAACGCCTGGAACACGGAGGGGGCATTGGAGAGTCCGAAGGGCATGGCGAGGTACTCGTAATGGCGGTGGTGGTGCTGAAACCGCTGCAGGCAGTCCGTCATCGCGGCTGTCTTGGCCATTGAGAGCAGGTAGACACAGTTTCGATGTGGGGCTTCCCAGGGCAAGTGTGGAGGGAGGAACTCTGTGTTAGTCTGGGAAAACACTGCCGACAGGTCCACGTAGTCCGGGGGGACGTTGTTGGGGGGTGGAAACACAGGAACATCCGCCGCAACGGCCCCGCACGAGACAAGATTACAGGTCTTCCGACAGCCGGATCCCCATTTTAGGATCCTCCGTGACCTCCAAGAGAAGGTTGGCTTGTGGTCCTGGAGCCACGGGAGACCCAGGATGATAGGGTGAAGTGGGGTGGACGTGACAGAGAGCTCCAGCCTCTCCTCATGCTGGCCGTCCACTGCGAGCGTGACGGGGGGGCGTGATGTGGGGGACAGTGCCTCCTCCCAAAGGCCTCCCGTCCGGGGTGGTGAGCGAAACGGGCTGCGAACGCGCAGAGATACACATATACTGTATATGTGTGTGTGTGTGTGTGTAGCGGAACTCACCTCCTCTCTCCGTAGCCGGCATTGAACTTTAGTGTGCCCAGCCCGACCGCAGAAGAGGCACAGGCCCAGACGACTCCGGCGTGCTCGTTCCTCGGCGGACAGCGGCGCGATGCCTAACTCCATGGGCTCGGGGGTCGGTCCATAAGCCCCTCCAGCGACAAGGTGGCGTGATGACAAGCCAACTCCACCTGCACCTCCTTCCGCAGCCCAAAGCGAAAGAGCGGTGCGTAGTGCAGGTTCATTCCATCCGCTGGAGGCGGCCACAGTCCGGAACTCCCCGACGTATTCCTGGACGGGCCGGGGCCCCTGACGAAGACGACGGAGGCACTCTCCGGGGTCACCCCAGGTGTCATGCTGCCCAAATGTGGTGCGGAGCACCCCCACTAACCAGGTGTAGCTGGGGATGGGAGCGCCCCGGTGTTGGTACATGGCGGTGGCCCAGTCCAGAGCCTGACCGGAGAGCAGGGACAGCGTCGTCCGGACCCGCTCCTCGGCGGTCTGGAGTCAACGTGGAGGTCAAGCTGGAGCAGGAAGCCGGCGACACGCGCTCTCCCCGCTGCATCAGGCTCCGGCGCAGGTGGAGGAGGGGCCACCGCTCCCGGGACAGGAGGAGCTCCACCACCCCGGCGAGCCCCATCGATTGCCGCTCCATCTGAGCCAAACGATCCTCGGACGTTTCGTCAGGGTGTAGCGTTGTTGCTTCCGCTCTGTGCTCTGCTGCACTCATCTTATTGAGGGTCGGTTATTCTGTAAGGTATGGCATGGATGGAGTGCAGGCGCAGAGGCAGAAGAAGAGACGCAGACACCGAACGACGGTTTGACGCTACGAACGTAAATGTAATAGAAAAACACTGGTTCGCAAAAAAACGCAAGAATAATGCGATAGAGGCATTCGCAGTAATTCCAAACAATAACCGACAACTCCCCTCATCCACCCTCCCACTTATATAGCCGCTTAAAGAGGGTTGATAAGGGGATTGGTAACAGGTGTGTAGAGAGGTAGGGTGCGTTGGGGAAGCTGACGGCCGACGGCCGGTGGCTTAGTACACCGGCGAGCTCGACCGGGGAGGGGCAGCAGCAGCGACTCCCGTTGTTACAGAAACAATAATCTTACCTTAAGTACCCCGATTTGAGAATCCTTGCAGTAATGTAACCCTTTCTGTGAATGTTGTTTTTGTTTAATCTCCAAATAAATGGAGAGGATGAGAAAAAGAGAAAAGGGTGGGGAAATAAGAAAGAAGAAACAACATGCCCTCTAAGCTAATGCTGCCAAAAAATAACAGGTTTAGACCACCCTCTACATGTAAGCTAAGTGAGGGAGAAAGTCTGCACTGGCCTGGAATGTGCAAGCAGCAGAATATTCAAAGTTTAGAATATAGTTAACTGACTGATATTTTGCTAAATTAAAAAGCAGATGCAGAAGCATCTGAGAGCAGTGAGAAGAGAGAGAGAGAAATGGAGAAAATGGAGGCAGGGTCATGTAGAACAAGATAATTTATTATGATTATTTCAAACGCCCTTAATCTGAAGACCTATAGAGATTTTTCAATACTGCATTATTCGATCTAATTTTGAGCCGACGATAGCACTGCATCATAGTTTATTATCGTATAGTGGATGGTGTGTGAATTTGTATTATAGGAACTGTACACCGGTCTGCGTTTCGAAGTCACGGGCCATTTTTTGGTTCCCACAGTCCAACCATGGCATGAGGTAACAGCAAACTGAGATTACAGTTGAGTAAACTGGAGGACCATCCTCTGGTGCCCTCTGCTGACCCGCAAGTTATTTCACCTGTAAGAATTAATTATTTAATCATCAATGGGTCTTGCAGGTCATACAATTACATATTTAGAAATGTGAATATTTCCAGTTGACACGGTAAGTCTAGGAATAACAAATGAATGGATGAATAATTCATGCATGTAATACATTGGAAGTCATCAGGAAAATGCATAATGTAACCGTGTCTCATGCACTCCTTGATGCAGGAGTAACACATGAATTGACCGGTTTCATAAACCTGCAGCTGCAGCTATCACAATTCTGATGGGTGTGTTTGATTTAGGTGTGGCATTAAGCAGGCACTGAGAAAAATATTGACTTAATGTCAGTGTTTGCTAATGGGCACGCCTAAAACTTGTCAAACTGACAAGTAAAAGTAACACTTAGAAACAGTTAGTTCAACTGCAGTGCACTGTACAAGGCCCAAAAAGACTCACTCTTAAGAAAGAAAAAGAAAAAAAGGCTTGGGAGACTCTACATAGGAGTGTACTATGTCCAGCAGGAGTCAGCCAGCCCTTCTAAAGAAAAGAAGAAAAAAATTCCTTCTTTCTACTCTGTTAGATCAGCTCTAAGAAAATTAAACACTTTTCAGTTAGCAATTATAGACTGTTTGAAGAGTGAATGACTACTTTCGATTATTGTAATTATTGACTGTTTTGAGGAGTGAATGATAACTTTCGAGTAATGTGGTGCAAATGCACAAGTGAAGATACCTTGTTACATGATGCTGCGCTTATTCTAGGAGACTGTTATTTGCCTGCAAAAACTGGTGGTTAACCAGTGATACTGTTGACAAATGTACTAATTGTAAGTCGCTTTGGATAAAAGCGTCTGCTAAATGCTGTAAATGTAAATGTAAAGAAGTAATGCTTAAGTTAAGTTGGCCACAGGATTTTACACTCTCTATCCATGCTGTGGTAGCTCAGTATTTAGGTGTAGACGTCCATGAAGACCCCATGAACATGATCCAGAACTTCTCCCGCACTAACCCAAATCCACCACAACATTTATAAGCCACTCATGAGACACATTCATATTCCTGATGACCCATAATATATTACACGCACAGATTGATTGACATGCATGAATTAAGGGTATCCTGGGGGCAGGATAGTCTAGTGGTCTAGGTGTTGGCCTCCCAGCAGGAAGGTAATGGGTTCAAGCCCCAGAGTTGGCCTACTTGTAAGCATCCTTGAGCAAGATGCCTAACCCCTTTATGCTCCATGTAATTTACAGCATTTGTCAGACACTTTTATCCAAAGCGACTTACAATTAGTACAGTTGAACTGGTTAACCACCAGTTTTTGCAAGCAGATAACATTCTCTTAGAATAAGGACAGCATCATGTAACAAGATTACTTCACTTATGCATTTGCACAACATTACTCGAAAGTTTATCATTCACTCCTCAAAACAGTTAGTAATTACAATAATCAAAGTTGTCATTCACACTTTAAGTTATTCATTCTTCAAACAGTAAATAATTGCTAACTGTAAAGTGCTTAGTATTCTTAGAGCTGATCTAGCAGTGTAGAAAGAAGTATATATATGTGTAGGCCTATATATATATAGTGCTGTGAATTGTAGTTGCAAGTTGCTTTGGATAAAAGCATCTGCTAAATGACCCAATTGTATTGTATCTTATATACCCTTTGTGTAAAGCATTACGGGTATTATAAATCATAGTATTGACATGGTAAAAAATGCATAGCCTGAACTTGGACTGTTTAGGCGAATATAGGCCCTAAATGCTTGAAAATGGGCGGGGCTTCAGGAGTCTGGAAGCAGACTAGGAAGGCACTGTTGTAGCCTACTTGGCCTGGTTTCCTTCCAATAATACCTGCATTTGAAAGCCAAGGGTAATTGGACATTATACATAGTAGCACCTCCTTAGCAGAGAACACCATGAACCCCTAATGCAGAATGCTCTTGGGAAGGTTTAGCCTGTTGCTCCTATACAAAGCCATGTTGGGCCGGTTTCTTGGCCAGGGATTAAGCCTAGTCCTAGACCAGTCAAAAGTTGATGAACATCTGTTGCAGAGTTTAAAGGTATACTCATAGCGCCCTCTGATCCATACATTTTTGCCCCAGCTTTGAACTTACCTGTCATTAGCATGTTTTTAAGATAGGCAAGATAGTCTCTGTAGATCCCTAACAAGCATGGCCTATCTGTAAGCATCATGGAGGAAGATGTCTAACCCCTTCCTGCTCCTTAATACTGTAATTGTAATCACTGTAAGTCGCTTTGGATAGAAGTGCATGCTAAATTACCTAATTGTCTTTCAAATGTGGGTAGCTGTATGGGGAGAGGTATAGAGACCAGTGTGAGCCTACAGTATGGGAGCTCAAAATTCAGGTGGGGGAGAACATGAACCTTTATCAAAACATTTTCCCAACACTTGTTTCAACCACATATGTAATTCAAGACACAAACCAAGGGATGTCTCTTTTAAGGTATAAGGTACAGTATATTTCCATTTTGGATTAAAAATGTAAATATTACATTAAATAATGCATAATAAAATTACAATAATAATATCAATTTGATTGTCCCTACAGTCGAGGGTTTAGCAACAGCTCAATGTTGCTTTAAGTTTAAGTATGATGTGTAATACACATTTTGAAAGGTGGCCCTTTTATTTTTTTAATTGGAAAATGCATTTTATGAACAAATATGGCATTCAAATGAGGTCATAGAGTGAAGAGATCACATTTTTTAAACAGATGAAATGTCAGCGCAAAAACATCATACAATTATATAAAAAGTAAAATAAATTAAACAAAAGGTTTATAAAACATTTTATTAAATAAAACATTGAAGAGACTTGCAAAAAAATCAATTAAAAAGGTATACAATAAAGTTTAACACGAAAGTGATGCCTCCTAAAAATATTTTTAAAACACTTCCTGGATAGGATACACTTAAGTATTCTCCTTTGGAAGCTGACTTTACTAGGGTCAAACTTGCACTGCTGTTCCTTATGAAACAGTTATACAGCTGACAGTTTTCTTTATGAACTTCTGAGCAGACCAGTCTTACCTTCTGAGTACTAGTAACATTCAGATTTAATGAAGGCCATTCAGATTTAATTAATCACTAGATGATTCAAGAAAAATATAGCAAATATAATTTACAATGATGTAAACATAACCATGATGACATAATGCTTTCCTTATTCTAGGAGAATGTTGTTTGCTTGCAATAACTGGTGGTTAACCAGATCAACTGTTGACAAATGTAATAAGTCGCTTTGGATAAAAGCGTCTGCTAAATGCTGTAAATGTAAAAATTATGAAACCACTGCACATTTGTTAATTTGTTTGTGTGTGTGTGTATGTATATATATATATATATATATATATATATATATATATATAAATAAATATAATTTTTTTACATTCATATTTAGCCTGAGAACCAGACGATTCTGAGAGCCTATGTTTTATTTGCTCTGGCAGATACGTCTGGTCACCCTCCCATTCAGACAGACTTCCACCCGGCCTGGAATTGTTCGGGCCAATCACAACCGTGTATCTTGTATGGGGCGGGTTTGTTACCATGACTGTACAGAGGAACGCCGTTGAGGCATTTTTGTAAACAACTAAGACGTTTCATTGCTCTTATTGGTTGTAGGCCTATCCAATTGCGTCCAGAGGAAATCGAAAATAAACAAGAGATTCCAGACTAATATGCATTTGAGAATTAATCTGGTGACGCCAGGCTAATTTACATTATTATATTTACAAAAATATGCAGTGGTCTCTAATTTTTTCCATTGATGTATTTTAACACATCTGTAAACTTGGCAAACATGACAAAGTTGAACTCCAAGTGGGTTGGTGTGGTTCAATCATTCTCACCGTCACAAGAACCGAGCATGGCACAGACACCACCAAACATACACTAGATCTATTATATTGTTTTTTGAGAAAAATGGTCCGCAAATCGGACCATCTGTACACTCAATTAAACACTATCTATCTGTGTAGATATTTGAACCCATTTAAACAATCATTATAGCAAATTGTATTTTGGCAACCGTCTTTCGTTATATAGGGATCGCCCTGTGCAATGTATAGATTATCATGACAAAAAGGGTCCAGAGTCTCTCCAATCCAAGTCCTGTGGATCTAAGCTTTCTACGGTTCAAAATAAGGTTGGATGTTTAATTGAATCCCATTATTATTTTTGATAATAAGAAAAGATTCTGCTGCAGCTTTTGTCTTTACCTCTAGAAACCTTCTTTGAAAAGAGTCCTTTCTTGGAGCTGGGACACCGTATGATACTTTTCCATATTGGTGCATTATCTTCAAATTGGACTCAGTTCTCTCTTTCTTCTTTTATCTCATCCTGTAACAGGGCAATGGCATGTTCTTCCCTCTCCTCTGGAAAGATCCTGCCTGGATAAAGGACTGTCAGTTGCTCTTCAAAGTAGTTCCCCAGAGACATGCCAGCACTGCCCACCTCTGAGGTCTCCTGGTAAAATAGTCAAGAGTGTTGCATCTACAGCTCACTTGTCATCATAATTCACTCAATATCCAGCATGTGGTGCGAACACCTTTGCTTACCCTATAGTACTTTAAGCAGTTTAAGAACATGAGCCTGACGTCAGCCACAAACTCTTCAGGATGGCCGTAGCGCTCCTTGGACGCTGAATTGGACTCCAGTCTTCTCTTCACTATTGACAGGTCCATTGGGGTCTTGATCAGCTCCTTGTACCTGTGGGTGTCCTAAAACAGAAGACAATAGGAAAAGCACCAATCTTTTGTAAACGGTTCATAAATAGTTTTCTATGTAGAGGACCTATTAAGAGTAAAGTATTTTAGAGTAGAAACATGTCACAACATTACGTCTCAAATTACCCAAAACATGTCTTTTTGAAATCTTTAATGCTTGTTTTGCCAAATATCTGCCAAATAATAATAATCTATTAATAATAGATGCCATTAATTAATATTCCGAGACAGGGTATTTTCTTTTTTTGACCCAAGATTCATCAGAAATCCTCTTTCGCCATGTGTCCATCAAGGTAAACATTGTACAACTCCACAATGTACCGTGATATAAACATGCCTTCATCCATAGGTACATATGTGGTGATTCAGAGATCATTTGGTGTGGTGGGTTCCAATTTGCACATTATGAATGCTCAATAGCAGAGATCTATACAGATTAGATTAGATTTCAGTCAGAAACTATCCCAGTTGTTTGAAATTTAGGAAAATTAGGTCCATGTTGTTATTCTCTAAGTTAAATAAAGAGTAGAAAACTAACCCCATTTCCTTACCAAAGGGCAGTCGGGTTTCTGGAAGTCAGTGCTGAGGTCGTTGCAGTACAGGCCCATTAGCAGCCTCTCACATCGCTGTAATTTAATAAATATATATTTGAAAGAGAGAGAAAAAAAAAGCACGAGTAATTAAACAAGATTGGATGATCATTTACAAAGGTATCTTCCTTAACAGGCACTGAACATAACCAATATGGATTCTGATACCATCTTCCAGTTCCGGATTGTCTTTATATAATCTACCATATACTACACTGTGGTCTCTCCTGACCATACCATTCTATCATCAGGTGAAAGTCCTTCAGTTTCTGAATCTTGCCTGACGTGACAGTTGTCATCGTTGTCTGATGCAGAAGAGGGCAGGTCCCGGCAGAATGAACACAACCACTCACCACTAGGGGGAGACATCAGAACAGATCGACTTCACAAACTTTGTGCTTTTCTAGTCACATTTACTATAGAAAGAAAAACCTCAACTAATGTTTTCCATTATGTTCTTACCTGCATCAAAACTAAAAAAATACAATATATCCCAATGTCTTGGGATATTTTTCAATTACAACTATTTGCATAGATTGTTGCTGCCATTTTTAGCAGTTATTTTGAATTTAGGACAGGATGCCATCCTAATTTAGGATTCCTAAATGTCATTCTAAACTGAGATAAAATGGCATTTCAAACTTTTCAGAAGTTTTGTAAAGAGGCCCCTGCCATGTTAGAAAATATAAATACTCACCTAGGAGATTCATTGGGAACAGTGGGAACATGGCAGTCCAGGTGGAAAACTTTAAGACACTTTTCACAGGTGAGTAGCTCTCCTTCCTCCCGACAAACAGCACAACACTCTTCAGCTGGAGTCTAAATAGCCACATGGCAACACACAGTAAAGAGAGGAAGTATAAGAGAATATTCATTTTAGAATTGGTTCATTTGAACATGCAGACAAAGCAGACATTTAAATTTGAGGCCAGTGTGGGTTTATGTCCTACTGTTTAAGAATCCAGCCCCTTCCGTATCTTTCATCAAATTAATTTACCCTGCTTTGTTGTTGTGTTTCTTAGCGATAGCTGCTGAAAGGTAGGACATTATGACTTTGATTTCATCAAATATTTGTATTAAACAAATTTTACTGGGCTTTTTACTGGGCATACTGGGCTAGAGCTAAAATATATAGATTTCAATATTGTGTTTAGTTTCTTCTTATTTTTTATCAAATATTTTTAATTAAGGCAATGAGAGCACACTGACTTTACGTATTGATTTTTATCATACTGGGCATGTACAGAAAATCTGATAACATCTTAAAAATACCAGAAAAGGTAGTACTGTAAAGCTTACCTCATTCTCTGCGGTCGGGGATTTTTGGCCCGGGGGCATGATTTGTATAGGTGCACATGAGCACAGTTTATAACTGGAGGGAAGAAGATTGCATGTTATTGTGGTGGCTTGCCAGAACTGACCAACTGAATACTGTTAGTGTACGGAGGTCTTTAGGTCTAAATTAGATGTAGTGAGTTAAAATATTTAAAATGGCCAAGTTTTGTAGCAAGGGTACTTCCATATGTAGTGCAGACATACATATTATTTGAGCAGCACGCCTGGAATCCAATGACAATGTCGGCAACGCATCGGGGGATACCGCTTGGTGGATACTACCGTGGTCGCTTTAAGGAGGTGATGGGGTTCACTCTTACTCTGAAGTTACTCTACAAGTCTCCTAGTTGTGATTGCTGTTTTACGCCTTGGTGTATTTCAGCCTGTACACGATTGTGGTATACCGCCCCCGGACCACTAATTTCCACTCAGGCTTACTGTTTATATTTGAAAACATGAATGTGCATGTAGCTGTATGGGGAGGGGTAAAGAATCATGTGAGCCTATGAGTGCTGTAGGAATATAGAATGCGTTCCAATCAACAGGCAGCCACCTAAGTAGACAGCATGTTCTGAATGTTCCCATCATGTAGGCATGTCCCAAACAGAATGCAACTTATTTGGGCCACGTTTGAAAGCAGCATCGTATGCATCCTGCACAAAGAAGGCAATCCCATAATTCACGAAACATGGCCGGTCTGGTATTTTGGTATTAAGGAGAAACATGGCAGGTAGGATACTTACAATAATCAATTAGATCATTTAGGAGACGCTTTTATCCAAAGCGACTTACATTTAGTAGTATTAATGACCCATTCCAGGCCTGGGAGTCGACCCAACCAGATCACTAGACCATCCTGACCCTGTAGACCAGGACACCGGACAACAGGTAGATACAGAACCCCGCAAAAGACTATTATTACGGCGGTCCAGAGCTCCTTGCGGCCCATTGAAGCACAACATAGCCCTGCCAGAAGCAATGGCGTGCCGCACACACACTTCAAAGGGCATTCCCAATGCAATGTAGGCCATTGCCTTCTGAGATACCTCATCAGTTAAGATGCTGTCCATCAAGGCAGCTGTTGACAAAGGCGGGTGAGGGCCTTTTAGATGGGACACTACAACAGCCTTTAGTCATCTGCCTTTTAATTAGAACACAGCCTATGAGAGTTGTAGAGAAAGGAGTTTTTTTCTCTAGCTGTTTACTGACATCCATTGGCCTAAGCTAAATTTATATCGTATCCTGACCTTAACCCAATTTATAACTGTAACTAAACCCTAGTCTTGGCCAGATATGAATTAATTCATGTACTTAATTCAAACATAACCAGTAAATGCCAGAACACTACTAAGAACGTGTGTGTGTGTGTGTGTGTGTGTGTATACTCAGGTCCTCAGCAGGAGGGGAATGCACTCTCAAGTTTCGAACAAATTGTTTCTTCTAAAACTGGTTTCAAACACAATACTGATTTTCTGCATGTAGTCCTACATTAAGTAGTAACCCTTTAAGCAATAAACTTGTCAAAAGAGACAGACAGACCAGAATGCATGCCTACTATAAACACATGTACAAGAAAATACATGCCATTACAGTATTTTTTGCCAAATACCCGTTGGTCCAATATGGTTATGGTCTATAGTACAAAACAAAACAGTGAATGGTAAGCTAACGATGAAAGATAATACTGTGGTAACAGCAGCAATAATAGTGCCATATGACATGACACCAAATGTAGTATCAAGTATGAAATCCCATAACATATGGTATCATAATATATGCTATCATTGTAGGCTAGTACAAAATAGTAAAAGAGCCTAACAGTACAGAATAGGCCTAATAAACAATATGATGGTTGAGAGTCTATTATGAAATAGCATACAAATAAATAAGGAGCATGTGAGGTGGTCGTTGAGTGCCCCCGCCACACATTAATATAAAAAGGAATCAAATACAATTACACCACAGTTACAACTAACCACAGTTCATGAGGATAGGATAGTAACGTTATAGGATTACAAGGACCAGAGGTGTTTCATTATAGGAACTAGCTAAGACAGAGCTAGCAGGCTAACGTAGCCTGATTGGTTCCCAAATATTCAGAACCACAGGTGTTATGATTATGAGCAGCGGTATTGACATCGTCCGTTTGCATAATGAAGGCAACTCAGTAAACATTAACGTTACCTGTTGAGAAGAAAGTAAGCCATTTGTGAATGGGTCGGTATCTGTAATCGTTCTTTCAACTCGTTCCATTGGTGAAATGCGGAGCCAATAACGATCCTCGTTTTGGAAAGGCGTTTGTCGTAATCTTTTTTTACTTTCATGCTTTGAACAGACCTTTTGACTTTCTTCGCTGCAACAGAATTAACTTCAGTAGGTTTGTCCATGGTGCCGTTGCAGAGCCGTGTAGGCTACCGAAATGTACCAGCCTACCAACCAAGGCAAAAATGATCGAAGACCGACGCAAATAGCCGAATAAGGGCGGAGTGAGCAGAGGCTTTGGTGCTGATGACGCGGATGATAAAGATCCAACTCGCACTATCGAATCATACTAAGTAAAATACCTAGCAGTTCATATAGTTAAATATATTGAAATTATAGCCTAATCTGGGAGTATAGAAGTTTAATTAAAACAATTACAAAACAATTCTCTTTACTTCACTTTAAAAAGACATTAGACATTGACTTCAGGATTGAAACTCTGCCCAAATTCAATGTAGCAAATTTGGAACAAACCTCAGCAAATAAAATTTTTTTTTTACTTAGAAATTTAAATTCATTCAAAAGTTAATACAATATCACATTTTGTGTGCCAGACGGTAAAGATGTTACTTGGGTACAATTATTTAACACCATCATGGAACATTTAGCCTTTGTTTTGTGTACAGATTTATTATGTATTTATTTAAGCTGTGGGAGCCCCTCCTCAAGTCTGTCTTCTTTTATCTCACTCTGTAACAGAGAATTTGGTTGTTGTTCCCATGGCTCCGGAAAGATCCTGCCTGGATAAAGGACCATCAGTTGCTCTTCAAAGTAGTTTCCCAGAGACATGCCAGCACTGCCCACCTCTGAGGTCTCCTGGTAAAACATAAAGAGTGTTGCACTATTAAAACAACAGCCCATCTTTCACAAAAAAAAAGAAAAGAAGACGATAAAAAAAAGAGAATGCCAGTGGTAGTGTGAAACTTTGATCATTAATATAGACACTAAAGCTCCAACTGGACAAAAATGTATCAAATTGGTACAGAATGGGAAGAAAAAAAAATTAAACACCGGAAAAAATTTCCATCTCCGATAATCCAAAGTGATTTACAGTGAGTACAAGTATTAAGGAACAGGTAGGCTCAAGGGAGCTTACAGGTACAAACCCGATTCCAAAAAAGTTGGGACACTGTACAAATTGTGAGTAAAAAAGGAATGGAATAATTTAGAAATCT
>JAODLI010066201.1:0-14681 GCA_027575585.1 Percopsis omiscomaycus
TATATATATAAATAAAAATATATACATATATTATTATTTTATTTATTTATTTATTTTTACATAAGTAGGTGGTTGCTAGGGTGTCCTAGGTAGTTTGAGAATTGCTGATGTACAATGTTTTTTCTTCTGACAGTAGGCATTGCATGATTATATAATGTCTTTATGGATAACAAATACAGTACATCCTTTAAGAATTGCCAGGCATTGTCAAACGAAGATTTTCGTCTCTACAACTCCAAAATGTCTGACTTTGGTACTGTGTATTAGTTCGGAAAAACAACAAATCAATTCTGCATTAAGGGACATTTCAAATGTCTCGTATTTTGAGTGTGAATATTGTTTTCAATGTTAGCGGATAGCAGGCACAGGGTCCACCGAAATACTAATATTTTTACATTTTGGAAGGCTGCTAGTTGTAATGCTGTTGCAATGTAATGTAGGATCCAGGAGCAGGGAGGCTCAGAGACAGAGATGCAGGTAAGTAAGAGGTTTACAGGCAGGGCTCGGTACACAGAGTATTTGTTAAGGCAGAAGTACAAGCTGGTTCAGCAGTAGACGGAGTCAAGACAGACAACATGGAATGAAGAACAGGAAGCTGAGACCACGCAATGATCACACAGGGGACTAGCGAACATGAAACGACAACTAGTAACAAACAGACAGAAACACAGGGTTTAAATACAAGGGGAAACAGGGGAAAACAATGATCAAATCAAATTAAACAAAGCAATGAGGGAAACAGAAAACCAGAACCGGAACAACAGACACATAAAACACAAGGAAAACACAAACTGGAAGACATGACTAACTGCATGGAACAGTTCCCGAGATGTTACACTAGTGCACCACAGGTCATGTGACAAGAAATAAACCATTGTCCCCACATCTAGTCTGGTGTCTCCCTCCCTTTTCCCTCCTACATCTTCACATCCTCCTGCCTGTCCGTCAGTCGTCAGTCCAGATCGGCTCATTATAGACACCTAGACATTTTGATAAAGGCTAAACAGATGTACATTGTTTTTCACATTTACATTTACAGCATTTAGCAGACGCTTTTATCCAAAGCGACTTACAATTAGTACATTTGTCAACAGTTGAACTGGTTAACCACCAGTTACTGCAAGCAAATAACATTCTCCCAGAACATTTATAGCAGCATCATGTAACAAGGTTACTTCACCTATGCATTTGCACAACATTACTCGAAAGTTACCATTCACTCCTCAAACAGTCAATATTTGCTAACTGCAAAGTGCTTAATATTCTTAGAGCTGATCTAACAGAGTAGAAAGAAGGAATTTTTAAACGGGTAGAACAATGCATGCATCCTCCTGTCTGTCAGTCGTCAGTCCAGATAGGCTAGGCCTGGACATTTTGATAGAGGCTACAACAGGTGGAACAATGCATGCTTGGTGTGCTGTATTTTGTCACCACTAACCTAGTAACGTTAGCTCTAGTGCTCGGCATGTAGCATGAATGCTAAGACCGGGAGGGATGATTTAACTATAGTAAAATCTTTTGTTCTGTCCCAATTCTGTATTTACAGTTACACACACAAACACAAAATCCTCTCTTGGAAGAAGAGCGCTTTGCTGGTATTTAGGTTGGTACTTATTTTGAGGATTGAATGGCATGTTAATAGGTAACGCATGTTGTAAAATGTCATTATGCTGCTGTCATTAACAGAATATTGTCTGCTTACCATAACTAGTGTATGGCCTATTCAGCTATTGACACATGTACTTGATGTAAGTCGCCCTGGATAAAAACATCTGCTTAATGCTGTAAATGTGCTGTAAATGTACTGTAAATGTACATGTGGTCTCTATGGCATCCTTGTTATACAACGATGTAATTTCATCACATTGCACAGTGGAGGAATGGTCAAAGAAGGTGGTCTGGTTTTAATGTACTATTTCAGCTGATTGTCCTAGCTTGTTTTGGTTGAGCGGCCATAGTACAAACCAATCAAAGCACCGTGGAAAAATTGGAGGCAAGTGGCGTGGCAGTCTCTGTGGGGCTCTGCATGTGAATCTTGCTAGGTGCAGTCTACTTAGTAACCATGACAGGTTCATGGTGAGCGAGAGCACGGTGCGACCAAACAGGGTGATGTAGCACAGGGCCAAAGACTGCGCCCTTAGCTATTTAGCTGCGACCTGACCTCCCCTTAAAGACAATGCCATTCATTATCAAATAAGGACCAATCCGGCCTGCTTCCTGGGGTCTGCATATGGATAATAATGGTTAGCAGTCATTTGCATTTCAATCCCGCGGACCCCATGAAAGATTAGTGATATTCAAATTATGAGCCGGTGAATTGAGAAGCAAAATGATTGACATTTTTCAATTAATAATAAAAGCCTTCTTTAATATATTTTGTGCATTAATTAACTGCGGGAAATGGAAATGACCCTAGCTCAGTCGGAATAAGCAGCGCTGATGTAGAGGTTACAGTGAGGTCACATTTCATTACTCAACTACAACCTGGAGTGACTGCAGAGTCATTCTTGATTGACGTGGATCTCAAATTAATTTAGTTGGAATGCCTCAATAATGTCAATGTCTGCTCCTGATGAGGTATAAGCAGGGTCAGAGCTTATGCCTGACTTTGTTGCCAAGTTTGATGTGAATCTGCTCCGTTTGAGAAGGTAGCATTGATGACGTTGTGTTTCTCTGAGAAGATAAGTTTCTCACTGGTGCAGATCATATCAATAAGAACCATTATCAGATTGAAGATGGTAACTAGCTCACCAAACTGAACCACTGAACAACTTCAGTATCACTTGTTGTGTGTGTGTTAAGGCTAACAGTTATTTGGATTATAGCAAGAGGAATCACAATAAATGTGAATCACAGTTGTCATAAATATTTGTTCTACTTTACCTAAAACTAGATTTTGCCCTTTGTACTTTACAACTTTAAACAAAACAAGAATGAGCAAAGAAAATAGTGCAAAATATTCATTATATTTATTTACCCAGGGTATATGTTAGGTTAAAAACTGCTTGGATTTCCACACAGTAGTTTATTGATCGAGACTGTATCTTGTTGTTTAATATTGATTGTGAACGGTAGCTTACACCTTCCAGTGCTTTGACTTATCCTTTACTTATTTACAATCGTTATTCACTTTTTTATAATGTGTTTAAAGGGATGAAAAGGAATCCACGCTTCTTGCTATTCTGTTACCATGGGGGAAATCTGTCGTCTGCATTTGAGCCAGGCTACCTGGGAGTAATGATCAGCCACTGATCCCCTAGCGCCCGGGGACTATAGTGCTTCGTTCAAGGGCCGTGGCAGTATAAACCTAACATGTCTGGTTTGCGGACCAACTGATTTCACATTACGACAGTTTCATTTGATAATGACTAAGCGGAACTGTTTTCACTGGACAGTGGAGACACAAGTGCAGGCTTTCAGTAGGGCACCCCTGCTTCCTCTTTTAGATTATTGCACTTTAGCTATCTTTGAATTCCCTCTCCCTCAGCGGGAAGTTGCCATGAGATACTCCCCGCCAGCTGCTTCTGACAAGAGTATTAAACAACTGTGAGAAAGGGTGTAACTCATAAACATACAGTACCTCTCCAGAAGGAACCAGAATGATCACTGCAGCGCCTGGAGCAGGTCTGAGGTCTCTGACATGAATGTTGGAAAATAAAGAGAATATAGCAGAGCATTATGTAAGCGGGGGGAAAACAACCGCAGGATTATGAATGCTATTACATATTGGAATCTTTTAAAAAGAAGCCTTTTTTGATGTCTAATTTTTACTTTTTTAGAGGCCCTTGATAGAAAGACCAGTCTGAAGGTTCACATCGATAGAACATCACATCACCTTGGAGGATCTTTGGATGTTCCAGTTTAAAGATGATGTCAGCGAGCATGCCTTCAACATTTCCTTTACCTTTTAACAGTAGCTGAGCCAGGGACACTGGTGTGCACGCATGCACGCACGCACGCACGCACACACACACACACACACACACACACACACGACTTCCCGTGCACACGGGAAGCTGGATGACTGCGACAAGCAGGCATTTACCTCGCCTTGTGCCTCTGCCTGTTTTTTTTTCCCCTTCCAGCACTCCACTTTCCCCCATTGTAATCGACTTCGGAGCGTAGCCCAATGTGCTCACTGAGTCAGAAAATCATATTTGAATACACAGCAAGCAGCAAACTAATCCCACGCCGGCACAAATCTGGACTCTACCGGTACCGGGCGGCAGGATCTGCAAACATTCCTGCTTCGTCCCCCTGTTGGCTGTCTCAAGTTGCACACCTGCAGGAGGTTTCATTAGATAACGCAAGTCGTTTTTGTTAACTTGCATTAAACGTGCACTAGGCCCTGGCTTGTTGTTAGCGTCCTTCAGCAGAACGCCTGAAAGTAAATAACTTTAGATCGGGGCTGTAAAACTCTATCAAAGGGTCACATAGAGAATTGTGAATCAAATCAAGACATTTTTAATGTTAAAATGGTTGCATACTCTATTATAACCAAATATGAAGTGCTTAATACAGTCCTACAAACATAATTACTACCACTCAAACAAATCTCTTCTATCTTTTTTTATTCAGTTACAAATTGGAAAAATATAAACACTAGAAATGACAACTACAAATGTGAAGCTTAAAATCAGGCAAAAATGTGTATGACACATTGTACTGTAGTCACAATTCTTCTAAATTTATCCTGATACCTGACATGATTTCTTTGAAATAAACTGATATTTTTTGAGGCCCCAAGTCCTGGGCTGAGTCCACCTTATGAACCAAGACTAGGTGTTTTGTTTAACGCAGTACCTCTCTGTTTTACTTGAAATGATATGAGAGCAAGAACGATATGGAGATGGGCCTTGAGTTATACACATGTTCTTTGAACAAATGTTGTAAGATTTTCACTGCTAACTGTCCTGAACCAGTGCATTTAAAGATAGGTTTGTGTGGTGATTTTGATATTACGTCTTCTGTAGATTTCTTTGTTTGGAGTGTTAGACTGGAACGACTGTAAGCATTAACTACTAACATACAGTATATTGTCACTCATCATCTTGTCACTAGTCATGTGCAATACAGTAATTTTATGCATCAACGTAACACAATTCAAATCGACGGCATCTCAGCTCACAGGCATTAGGGGGAGAGGATAATTAACCATGCCACTCTACAAGAATATCTTTACAGATATAGGCTAGATTGTGGGGAAAATCATTGTTAGTATACCTATAACTTTGATTGTTGATTGTAAAATTGTGCAGTGTAACTGCTGATTCTGAATTACTGGTCTTAATTTGACTAATTTCATAATGGCTTGCTTGTTTACAGCTTAGGTCCACAATAAACAAACTTAATTTCTGAAAAACACTTATCTCCGCCATACAATAAGGCATTAAACCTCACCTAGACAGCAGCGTTTGGCTCGGGCTGTAATCACAGAGTAGCCATAGGTGGTCACAACCCATTGTTCCAATAATCAGCACTTAGGCTGCCTGTGAGCACTCAGCACTAATTTAATACAGGAGTTGATGACTTCATCTGCATATTTTTTGGAGACACAAAAACAATTGAGGGGTACCAGCAGTGAAACAGCTGACTCCCTATGGAGCATGCCAGAGTTGTCTTTGTGGTTTCTATAGGGGCTTTCTGGTTCTCCCCTGCGATACGAAGACAGTGGGAACCTACTTAATGCGGCTGCGAATTAACTGAAAATAATCTGCTGTGCTCCACTAACCCGTCAAAGAGTAAAAGGCACAAATATGAGTACAAATATAAATGTTAAATAAACTGCCAATTATTGTAGGCCTTTTTTTGGTGACAATTTACGATATTGTCAGATATGCCAGAATTTGCGTATTTACACCACCAACATTTTACTACATTATGATCTGGTATTACTAACCTTTGTACTTGTTTGGACTCTTCCTTTTGTGAAGACCTGGATCGCTTTCTAAAGAAAAAAGGGAGGGGCGAAAGAGCAGATTATTATATTTTTGTACCCCAAAGGCTCAAATGTTCCTTCTGTTGTCCCTTGAAACACTGACACCCGATACTGTGATTCATCGCTGCTAATCAGTACAATCGCTTAGTATAGACAGCACCGGGTTACATTGCAGTAAAAGACTATGTATCTGCATGCAGTCTATTGTTATTGCTCTAAACTTAACTGAACCAGCCCATGTGATTTCAGGCTAAACAATAAAATTAATACATTTTCTTCTTCAACGTTGGGCTTTTCGAGCACAGAACGGCTCTTCCGCGTGCTGTGCTTTTGAGGGAAATTGGTATTGAAAGGCGACGTGGAGCCATCCAGCATCAACCCCCCTTACAGCATCTAAACAGAGCTTCTCTCCATCTTTGTCAGACTGGCGACGGCTGGTGAATACTGAGCAGAACAGACAGAAGCTGCCTCTCAACCTGGAACATTTATTCTCTCTCTCTCTCTCTCTCTCTTTCTCTGTCTGTCTGTCTGTCTGTCTGTCTGTCTCTCTGTCTCTCTGTCTCTCTCTCTCTGCCTGTCTCTGTCTGTCTGTCTGTCTGTCTCTCTGTCTCTCTCTCTCTGCCAGTCTCTGTCTGTCTGTCTGTCTCTCTGTCTCTCTCTCTCTGCCTTTCTCTGTCTGTCTGTCTGTCTCTCTCTGCCTGTCTCTCTCTCTCTGCCTGTCTCTGTCTGTCTGTCTGTCTGTCTGTCTGTCTGTCTGTCTGTCTGTCTGTCCCTCTCTCTTTCTTTCCACCTCTTTTTCTCTCTCTCTGTCTCTCTCTCTCTGTTCTCTTTCTCTTTTTCCTCTCTCTCTCTCTGTGCGTACACGCTTGTGTGTGTGTGTGTGTGTGTACAGTACACACCTACACCTTCGGTACACACTCACAACATCACATATGCCACCACACACACACACACACACACACACACACACACACACACACACACACACACACACACACACACACACACACACACACAGAGTCCCTTTCAGCTGGAAAAAAGACCATCTGTGGGCTCTTTGGGCCACCAGGCGCTGACATTGTCATTTAGGACTATAGTTTTCTTTAATGGCGGAAGCGAGCAGCATTAACACTCTTTGGCCAGGCCTCACTTGCAGCTGTTGTATAAAAAGGCTTGTTGTTTAATAAACATAAACATCTCTTGTGCAAATTCAAATTGCTGTATCAATATAAATGAGTGTCCATTATAACCCAATTAATTGATGTAAAAATAGCCCAATCAGATGCTAGCAAAGAGATTAAACCCCACCAAGCTTGATTTAACTGGGTATTCTACCAAGATTAAAGACGTTTAATCTCCTTAGTTATATGTTTGTGTAACCGGTCGAGTCCCGCACCGGACTCGAACCCGGATCCCGGCGTGGGAGGCGGACGGAAGGGAGGCTAAAACCCAATGGGCTCTAGCATCTGTCACTAACACGTCTCTTAAGGTGTCGGGGAGTGAGGTTTACTCTGCACAGCACAGCACCTTGCTGTACCACTGGCCTCCGTTAGATTTGCAAAAGGCAGTGATATAAAACCCCCAGATTGACTGCTGACACTAACACATTTCAAATAGAAACTTGGATTTGATCTGAAAAAGCCCTGTGCTCAGATGTCTAGAGATCCATCATGATATCAAGCTAAAACCCTACCAGGCTTTCAACAACACATTTTTTAACAATTTCTCTTTCAACCTCTATGGTTTATGGTTGCTTTCTAGCTTCATCGCTGTATCTTAATTCCCATCAAAGCCCACTAGCTTGTTTGTGATTAGCCCTGAGCTTTTACCCCAGTCAGTAGGGTCAGTAGGGCCTTATGATGTGTCCTAAAGATGGACGCTTGCAGTCGCTGTCTGCATCTGTCAGGGGGGGGGGGGGCAATGTGAGCGAGGGCTTAGCAGGAGTGGGATAACATTAGAGACATTGGGGAGGTGGTGTTGAGGTTACCAGATATAATGCCCCACCCAGGAAGACCCTCCCTTACCCTTAACCTCTCTCTTAACCTCTCTCAGGCAGAATGGAAATGCTATCTGTGTGTTTTAGTTATTGGTACAAGGAAGGTACACAGTGTTTGTAGCAGTTATTGTGGTTACTGGAAAACTGTTTGTTGACAAACATTGGTTGCTGCCCTCAGTATGGTGAGCATCTACTAGAATTTGGGCTAGAAAGATAGCATATCATATACAGTCGAAATATAATATAACATAACAAAACATTCATTACTATTGTTTATTAAAACTACCAGGGCTTTTAGCTTAGATTTCTTATTAGGCTGTTGAAGCATCGATGTATGGGCAGCTACATGGGGAGGGGTAGAGAATGCTTTGAGCCTACGAGCTCTGTAGAGGGGGGAGTAGAGAGGAGTTCAAGCCACTCCGCTGTCACGAGTTTCGGACTAAAACGACGACGCTAATGCAATGCTGGTTTCAGCCTCACGGCAATTCTGGACCCAGGTTGAGGAGTGCGCCTTTATTGACGCAATACTGTAAGGGATGTTTGAGCTGAGAACAGACGAGGCGGGTGCAGTCAGAACGCACCACAGTGTTTTCTTAAGGCTTTTTGTCTTGGTTTGAGTGGCACAGCGTTGCCCCCCCCCCCTCTTCTCTTCCTGTTGCCACCCAGTAAACGTCCCACTGCCATCCTCACAGATAGTGTTCTCCTTGCGTGATTGGGCATGTGAATGGGGCTGTTTGTGTGAAAACTGCAAGTCATCTCCACGCAGTCCTCTTGTGCTGAAAGGCAAATGGTTCAGGCAAGTTGCGTTGGCCTGGCCCGAGTCACCCGCAGCAGACATCAAATCTCACTGCACCTTCAAATTTGTACCCCCGTCCTCGCTGTCTTCTGCTCCTTCACCCGACATCGTTTTTAAATCACTTATTTCAATAACATTAGATATCACAAATGACTTTTTACAGCTTGTTTAGCTTGTTTAGCTGGGTGTTTGACTGACAGTGAAAGGGACCGGGCAGTTAGAGGTAACAGCGGAACAGGCCTCCAATGAGAATACCATCTGTCCTATACGAAATCGACTTCCTTAGATGGTAGTCGTATGAATCTGTAATTAACTCATGTCTATAATGTCTATGTCTAATAATGTCTATAGTATATAGTCTCAAATGTGTCAAACTAGTCTAATGTTGGCATGTTGGAAGTTTGCGGTTTAAGTGAATTTTCCAGTAGAAAGAATAAAATGGGACAGCATAGGGATGTTCTTGGACGACCTTATTAAAACATTTTTCCTCTGTGAAACTATTGTATGTTACTAGGTGACAGCGCAGTGATTCACATCGTAAGGAACGTTATTTTCTGACAATGCTTGAGCTCTTGGCTTTACCTGTCTGTCTAGGTGGAATAGCGAGCTACGGGTTCTGTTTCTGTCCTCTGGGCTCAGTTTACAGCTTCTGCTCTCGTTTCAAAGATGTGAGACCTTCTCCGTGCTCATAAAGTGCACAGAACTCGAGAAACATGTCTCCCCCTTTGCCTCTGGTAATCTGTCCCTTTCCCCTGGTTTCCCCCGTCTTGTTTTATACCGTTCCTTTCTGTTTGTGTGTAGTGTGTAGTGTGTGCGCCCGACACGCCGAGAAAGCCCTTTTCGCTGAGCTTTATTCTCCCCTAACATGAGATGATCTGGATAAGACGAAAGCATTCAGCAGGAAAAACTCCATTCCCTCAGTCCTCTGGAGTGTTAACTCATTGCCTTTTGCTCAAAATAAGAGTAAAAAAAGAGAAAAAGGCATCTTGAGAACTTACAACGGCATGGCCGGTGCTTATAGCACTTTGACACCTCATTGGCGGCATTTTTAGATGCTATCAAAAGAGCAGGTGATTTTGGTGCAGCCCATAAGCTCTGCATTGCGGAGACACACGCTGACTCACTAAACACAGATTGTGGGACGGACTGTCGGTATCTTTACATTGCATTTAGATTACCTGCACAGCCACGACCTTGACCTTGGCAAAACCACGGATGCTGATAAGTGCTCCTATTATAAGTTTGTGGCAGTTTCATATTATTCTCACGTGAATGTCTCTCTTTGATTTGACATAGAAGTGACACAGTACGTGTAATTTTAGTTCTATATGTTTTGCCAATTTTACTTTCGGAATATATATTTGAGTTACTGATGTAAATTAAACAAAAGCTTCTAAATTTGATCACGAAGACACACACTTTGATCAAACAAGGCAACTGAGCGAAAAGGTTTATGGGTTCTGAAATGTTTCGCTTCTTAGTAATGAAATTTGTGTCAGTTGTTGCTAGGCAACGAATACGGTCCTAGTCAGAAAGCAAAGAATTTAGGCTCCCATTACTTAGCAACAAAATCCAGCTCTAAAAAGCAAGGCTTAAAAGGTTCCAGACCTCTCAGCCCTATGAACCGTTTTACATGACTTTGGTAGGTTCCCCTGGCTGGGCCACAGTGGACCCTCTGTTTGGAGGGATACATAATAACACAGTGCCATGTTTCCCCTCTCCTCGGACGTGATTCATATGCTAATCCCACGCCCCTGCACACTCCCTATAATTACTGGAGCCCATCTTTACTCCACTGACCAGCAGAGTACTCCGAGGCCTACAAACACAAACACACACACACACACACACAAAGATGCAATTATCCAGAAGGGTACCAACTGACTTTTATAACACCTGACACAAGATGAATTTTGGCGTTAATGAACATTAGATGACTTTGGGAATGATTAGCCCCCTAGTGTGCGCGTGTGTGTGCGTGTCGTGCCCACCCTCCCCTGTGGCTAATGTTTCATACATGCAGCAGTGGGGTCGTCTATAAATAACAACATGATGTTACCAAGCAGGAAGGGGTGACTCGTGTCTGGGTGGATGGATGTACGGCTGAGAACACGGCGTGCGTGTGTGTGTGCGTGTGTGTGTGTGTGTGCGTGTGTGTGTGTGTGCGCGTGTGTGTGTGCGCGCGTGTGTGTGTGCGTGTGTGTGTGTGTGTGTGTGTGTGTGCGTGCGTGTGTGTGTGTGTCTTGCATAACGGGTGGCCATAAAGAGAAATCCCAACACAGTGAGAATGTTTGCCATCCCGTGGTAACGTTTATAAGGCAAGGTTATACTGACAGAATGGATTGAAGGTTCACATCCCAAGTAGAGTTTGCTCAAGTCCCAAGTCAGTGTCAGTTGTCAATGTAAGTTAAGTTTAGAAGTCAGAAACATATCCAGTACCAATTTAATGTGTGACATTTAGAAAGAAAAACTTCTAGAACTTTTCAAGTGATTATTATTTTTGGCTTCAGGATGAATACGAACAGTTTCAGGGGATTGAAGTGAACCAATACTACATTCGCTATCAAAAGGAGATCGCGTAGAATAGCCTAAATGTGTGTCATTCGGTTACAGAGACGGTTCAGAGATAGTCGGTTTGGGGAGTTTTACTGTTTCTCCAGAGTCAGAAACTAATAAATGCAAGTTTATTATTAATGTAAGTTTATTAAAAGGATAAGCCCCTTGAGATGAACCATCTTGTTTTTAAGGGGTCCTTAACACAAATATACAACAACAAAAAAAGAATACAATACATCAAGCAAAAAACCCGCAAATACACATACATAGACATAAGCTCTCCCAAACCTGACCATAATACATACTATAAAAATACATACAGTAAATATAGACATACCCATATAAAGTTATAGCCTATGTGTGCCTTTACATGCCTTTACATGCCGTTACAAAGCAAAGATTTGCTTCTGAGGTATTCTTATAGACAACATCTGCCTAATCTAGTTTAGTAATAAAAATATAAAAATAAAAAATCCTTCAGAGATAAGCTCTTAAAATATTAAGCACTTTGCAGTTAGCAATTATTGACTGTTTGAGGAGCGAATGATAACTTTTGTGTAATGTTCTACAAATTCACAAGTGAAGTAACCTTGTTAAATGATGTTGCACTTGTTCTGGGAGAATGTTATTTGCTTGCAAAACCTGGTGGTTAACAGGTTCAACTGTTGACAAATGTACTAATTGTAAGTCGCTTTGGATTAAAGCGTCTGCTAAATGCTGTAAATGTAAATATAAATGTAAATATCAACTGTGAGATCATTCTTTTCCTGACCTGTGGGGTGAAACAGTTGATAGAACAGTATAATATTCTCAGGCTGCAATTTATTTTCTTTGTCACTGAGTCAGTGTGGGGTTTAAGTGACAGTTGAGAGTCAAGAGACACAAATATTTAAATTCCTCAAACAAATTCCTTTGTTTAGGACAGACCTTTGTTTATGTATTTGGTGTAGTCTGAGGTTAACTAGCTTTGTCTGAGGGGAGGCCCACTGTCTCAGACAGGGGTAGAAAACCCTTGAGCCTGTGAGAGCTGTAAGGGGAGCAGTAGAGAGGAATGCAAGCCACCCAGCTAACCCCTCCCCATGGGGCACGCAGGCTCTGAGTTTCAAACCAAAACAACAATGTTTTGTTGTAATGCTGGTTTCAACCACAAGAGCGCGAGTCCCCCACCTCCCCCCAGCTTAGACGATTCTCTGGTCCTCTCTGCTCACCAAATGTTGGCTCGTTTAGGGTCAGAGTTCACAAAACCGTGAGAAAGAATAAATAGAGGTCTTTAGTGTTGAGTGAGTGGGCTTTATTTCAGAGCTGAGCGTCATGGTTGAGAAATGGAACAGGGTCAACACAGGCCACCTCTCCTCAGCCTTGGGGCCCATGGCCAACTATTATGAATGGTGACAGGAAATATTTTCACAAGTTGAGCCAAAGATAAAGTAGCCTATTAGCTGGGGGACGGTTTTAAAACAAGCATCTTTATTTTCACACAATGGTGCATTGATACCCATGTACGGATACTTAGGAGGGAGAGAATTGTTATGCATATTACTGTTTATGGGTACTACAGTTAGCGTGCAGTTACTCCCGATGGCAGTGCAATCCCTATGCTTTGTGTATACAGTATCTGGTGCATGTCAACATCCTGTATTTTCCCTCTCAGCTCAACTGTCTTATTTCAGTAGTCAATCCCTGTGTGATTCTGTACCTAAATACCTACAATTGCCCTTGAGCAAGGTACACAAGTGTCATTCAGTCACCCAACGTTACAATCTGTGATTGTATAGACCGCTTCTACTGAATGAAATTATTTTACCTGGCTGCTTATTTAACTGTATCACAAGGTTGTCATGTCAGCAAGGCTCAAATCATATAACTTAATTTGACGAAAATTCACAACTAAGTCCTCTGTAAATGATTGTTGTTTGTTTTAAATCCCTATTTCCTCCCGAATTCCCTGTTATGAAGCTAGTTATGACTAGCTTCACATAAACATTACACAACACCTGGGGGAACAGCTGAAAAATACAACAGTACGAGGAATGCTTAGCTGCAGTGTGCTGCTGTGTATGGAGCTGTGACTGTGCAAAAAGTTTTTCTGCCCCCCTTCAAAAAAAAAAAAGAAGTAAAACCAAAACTATTGTCATTTCAAAGAAATGTTTCCATTTCCTCCATATGAATCCATCAAGGGAGGGAGTAGAGAGAGAATAGAGTAGTGACAGACTGAAAGAGAAAGAAGGTTTGCCTTTATAAAAAAAAAAGGTCTTGATGATTGCGAGCTTTGTAGTCTTTCATTTTCTAACTGCTCCCAATCACGGAACGCTTCGGAAAAATCTGTTGGAAGACCGTGGTGCAGAGAAGCATTGTCTTGCGTGCGTGTTTCTTTTTCTGGGGCTGGCTCGTTCCCCCCCTCCGCTTTCTCCGCAGATGGTACAGTCCATTTAAATAGCCTCTTGTCATCCCTCAGTGCTCTGTGTCCTTTCAACAGTCAGCTGCAGGGAGCACATTTCAGGGGGACTGCTGGCTCTCTCACACATTCTCTCTCTCTCTCTCTATCTCTCTCTCTCTATCTCTCTCTCTATCTCTATCTCTCTCTCTATCTCTCACTTGGATTCTCCTACTGGACTCTCTCTCAAACACACACATACCTGTACATTGGCTCTCGCGTACGGACACACCCGCACTCACTCCACACACACGCACACACGCACACACGCGCACACACACTGTACGAGCAGCATGCTCCTCGCAGCAGAGAAGTTAGACGGCGCAGTTCCACTCTCTTAGGGACAAAGCTGCTCTGAGGATTTATCTTGCGTCTTCAACCGACGGAAGTCCCAGCAGCGGGAGACAGCGGGGGTTGGCGGCGGGTTGTGGGGGGGGGGCGGAGGCGGCAGGGACCTTCGCGGGGGGGGTGGTGGTGGGGGGGGGGAAACGGCCCACACTCGGCGGCATGACACCCTGTCTGGACTCCGCTCTCCTCCTCAGGCGAAGATCGTGAAGATGATGGACGACAACACGCGGCTGGCCCAGCGCATCGACGGGGCCATCCAGTCGGCCAGCCAGGAGGTGACCAGCCTGCGCTCAGAGCTGAGCGCCACCAGCCGCAGACTGGCCGACCTGGGGGCCGCCGACGCCGTCAGCGCCCTGGAGACCCTCCAGACACACAACCACCACGGTAAGTGTGTGTGTGTGTGGGGGGGGGGGGGGGGAGGCAGCTGGGCGCTGCGTACGTGTGCACGTGTGGTGTGTGTGTGTGGGTGTGTGTGTGTGTGTGTGTGTGAGCCATGACGGAGGTGGTATGTGTAGCATGTGCGATATATGGTCTCCCCCCCCCCCCCATGTGTCATTCAGCCAGTCAGTGGGCCGGACGAACAAAAGGGGACGGGGGGGCAGGGGACCCGGTG
>JAODLI010066211.1:0-14680 GCA_027575585.1 Percopsis omiscomaycus
TGTCATTAGTGCTATGAAGTGGAGAGATCGGTGGCTGAGGTACCGAGATGGATTTTGAAGAGGTGAGTCTTAAGTCTACGGAGGGTATTTAGAGACATCATCCCCTGAAATGGTCACATCCTTTTCCTCGTGAGAGAACTTTTCCAACTTCACCGACATAGAAAGATATGGGATATTCCACAGATGTTCGCCTGCCAAAATTCGTCCGACTGTCCCTAAATACCCTCCGTAGAATTGGTTACGTAGACGAGTGCTCGTCAGTGCCGAATTTTGGCAGGCGAACATCTGACTATTCAATATCTTTGTAACTTCACCTCAGTGTCTCTAAATACCCTCCGTAGAATTGGTTACGTAGACGAGTGCTCGTCAATGCCGAATTTTGGCAGGCGAACATCTGAATATTCAATATCTTTGTAACTTCACCTCAGTGTCTCTAAATACCCTCCGTAGTATTGGCTACATAGACGTCTTGCTGCAGTAGCCTACTCCCCCTTTCAATGCTGACCGGGAGGGACCGGAACACCCTTCCCCTGCTCGAGCTTCTCAGCCAATCACAGCGCGACAAATGACCTGCCTTCCGTTTCATGTATACTCCATCCGTTTCCACTATACTCTCTCACACACACACACACATACATACATACATTCTTCTCTCACATACATAATTTTCTTCTTACATATATATATGTAGAATTATTAAATGCAAACATTAAATACATGTGCATGAGAGCAAAATATATGAATGTGCGCGTTAAAATATATGAGAGTGAAAATGTATGAATGTGAGAGCGAAATATATAAATGTGAGAGTGAAAATAAATGTATGGGAGAGTGAAAATATATGGATGTGAAAGGAAAATGTATGTATGTGAGACGGACCCTCATAGTTGTTGTTTGTAGTGGTACAACAAAACATCTGTGTTCTGTTTAGATTAAAGTTGTTTTGTCTTATCTCTTATCGTGCACGTTTGGCAGCTGTGACCTAAAGGCTAGGGAGTCGGGCTTGTGACTGGAAGGTCGCCGGTTTGATTCCCTGGTCTGGCAGGATAAATGTTGGAGGTGGAAGTGAATTAACAGTGCTTTCACCCCCACTTCCACTGCTCGCAAATGTGCATTCACTGTGTGTGCTATGTATGTGTGTTCACTGGGCAAGTGATGGGTTAAAGGCAGAGACAATTGTGTGTTCACCTCAGTGCGTCTGGAGAAAGGGGGAGGGGTCTGAAAGTGAGACTGTGGGTGTTATGTTTATTGTTTGTTCATGACTCAGTGTTCGTTCTCATCCATCAGCACCTATAATCAGCCCACTTCATCCCGCAGTCAGATGGGGAAATACATCATAAAATGGAAAGATTTGAAGGGGTATGTTTATGAACAGGTGTAGTTTATTAATTTAGCTGCTTACACCCCACTGACGGAAGTCTGTCCGAAGTAAATTAGATTAGATTTATTTCTTTCCAAATAATATGTAATTTTATATGCAGATGAGTGTTACAACTAAAGTTTTCTGCCTTTTTATTGCCCCAGTATTGTGTGGTTTTCTTGTCTGCAATGAGCTCATGATTTGCTTCTTACATTTTCTGACATTGAATAATTGAGGTCAAGAGTGAAGACAAAAAAACATCAAACAAGAGAGAGAAAAAAAACATCAAACAAGAAAACCCCCAAGAGCTATTAGTTTTGTTTTATTGTTTTGTATTCCCAGAAATTATAGTGCTTCCAGCGATTTGAGATAAACAATTTTAATTGTTAATTATTATAGCGGAAAGAAAACCGAAAATTAAACCATTCATTACAAATAATGAATGCAAGGCTTTCTCTTCATATGACTAATAATAATAAATAATTCTTTCACCATTTTAACACAGCATTAAAAAGCCTACCCTGATGCAGGATTTGTCATCATTAATCCCCAAACTTAGACAAATCAGAGCCACTTTGTGGAATAGGCTATTCTACGAATCTCCAAAATATTAATAACAGACTTACCCCTCATTAAGTACATCACTGTCACGATTGGCGTGCACTGGCCCGTGCCTTTATTAGCCACACACAGGTGTGCCTTCTTAGTTTAATTATGGATATATTTAAGTGTTCCAACAGCACTAGGTGCTGCCCCCCTGGTTCCTACCGCGACCTGCTCTCTCCCGGTCCCACTGCCCCACACCAAGCTGGCGTGGACGGGCAGCGCCGAGGGAGCACCTCACATTACCGCGCCAGCCGGAGCCAGGCTGGCCACACGGACGGCCCCCAGGAAGCTCTACAGCCTCGCACGAGGAAGTGCTCTGTGGTCGAAAACCCTGGAGGATGAGCTGCCCAGTGCCCCCCTAACAGCACCCAGATGGCTCTGCAGCCCCACGCCACGATGGAGGCACTGGTCTGCGACCTGGGACTTTCGCCATCCAGCGCCATCCTGGCCTGTTCTGGATGCCAGTGTGTCCACGTCGCCGCCACCAACCTCCTGAAACACCAGGTCTGTGTCGCCGGACGCCTGGGAGTCCTGGACGCCGAAGCCAGCCCACGGTTCGGCCGCTGGAGGGTCCACGCCGCCCACCGGAGCAGGCCAGCCCGCCGCCCGAGGTTCTTCGCCGCCGGAGCCTGCTCATGGTCCGGTCGCCGGAGGGTCCACGCCGTCGCAGCCTGTCGTCCGCACGGCCACCTGTGAGTCCTCACATCCGGAGCCCGAGCCTGGTCCGGGTGTCGGGGGATCCAAGCCGTCGCAGCCGCTCGTCCCTGGATCGGCCACCAGCAAGTTCCCCTGAGGATCCTTACCCTAACCCTAGCGCTACAATCACCTTTAATATTTTCCAAAGGTGCTGAGGGTGAACAGAGATAAAACCCTGCTAACTACTTCAAAATCTTATTGGAGGCAAAGATGAAGAAGTGGGTTGTATTTTAAGTAATTTGTTTCATATATATATATATAAAATACCACTTTATACGGTTTTATAAGGTTCAAAGAGAAATATGCTCCAAACAAGAGATGAAGATGAACAAAGAAAAAGAACATTACAAAACCGTTAGCGGAAAAAAATCGGTGCCGCAAAGAGTATTACGCTCCCTAAGAGTGTCTTGAAAAGATTACTGAAAGCATACTTAGACTACTTCCCATTACGCCCCCTCAGCCCTGCCCTTCCACTTTGCACAGGCAAGTGTAGTGTGTCCCATTTTCATTTTAAATGGAGTCGTACTGCCAATTTGTCCCTCCGGGTGGCCCTTCATACATAGCAATTCTACAGAAGAAATGTCAGAGAATGCCCCGCACACCTTGCACCTTTGCTCTGGTATGCGAAGGGGGGATGGTTGAGTGCGGGGCAAAGTTAAGGAGGTAACCAATTTCCCAATGTCTGTGTTTGACAACACTAGACAAGAGGAGTGTGTCATTGGAGCATACCACGGACAAACCCCCTGCTCATAAAAAAAAGAAGCTTGCCATCTAAACCAAAACGTACACTGATGTTCGACAGTGCTACTGAATGATCTTCAGTGGACATCTGGGACTAAACTGTAGTTGAAAGTTTTGGCAAAACAATTTAGTGTCATGTTTGGATGGAAGAGAAAATTGTAGCAACTCCAAAAAACCCACCCCATCAGGGGAGCATGTTGGAGGGAGTATCATGCTATCCCTGCCTCAAGCTGCCTGAACAGCTTGCAATCATTGGGAACAACAAACCCCAAACTGTAGCAATAATAAATTATATTCTGTATTGTATCATAGTTTACTGTAGCTGTATATCATGGTAGCTGCCTGGTTACCCCTATGTTTTTTTTAATCCTCTGCATAACTGTATGCTTTATGTTTTCAGTCTGTTAATTAAGATAAAATATCAACTGAAACAAAGATATATTTCAATATATTTCACATTAAACATTACAAAAACTTGTAACTTGATGTCATGGTTAGTAAGGCTCTCTATCTGTCTGTTTGCTCACAGAGCAGAGTGGCTTAGCCAGCTGCAACTTTGACCTCTCACTGAACCACATAGGGATTTCTCTAGCATGGCAAATTTGACAGAATTTACTCACCACACAGCTGAGCTGAAAATAATCTTAAATTTAAAGGAGCAGTACATGTGAAGTGTGTATGTGGTTTGTCATGAAAATCAGTGACCACAGTAATTGGGAAGAAGTACTGCTTCTAACACTATACACTAGTGTTACTAGACTACACGGCTAAGCAACGCACATTTACAAAGAGGATTTTAAGAAATAAATCTGACATTTTGTTGAATGTGGTAAATTTAAGGAAGGTGAAAATTGCCAGTCTCAGGTTAGTATACATTGGTTATATAAGATTGTTTATATGTTTATGTTTGCTACAGTATATGATGACTAGTGTATGACCTATTCCGCTCTTTTTGTAATTCGCTTTGGATAAAAGCTAAAAGCTAAATGCTGAAAATGTAAAAGCCAGTATGTTCAGTATGTTCAACGGTCACCATCACATTAAATCACTCTATGATACATCCATTATTGTGTGGAGATGTACAGTATTTTCCCCTTCCCTGCTTATTAGGTGAAACCCATAGAGCTAATGCTAATTCTGCTACAGCTCATTATCCAATAAACAAGCAAAAACTATCTATAATCACTATCTTAAAGGTGCGCTCCTTGATTGCATTATAGTCCAAACCCTGCTGTTTATGATTGAAACACAACTGTGAAAAAAAGTATAAGCTCTGTAGAGAACAGTGTGAGCTCAGAAGGGCTGGGAAGGAGTAGAGATGAGTGCTAGGCAGCACTAAGCACTCGGGTACGGGAGGGTCATGCTCTCTGAGTTTCAAACAAAAAAGCCACAATGTTTTTTTTCAAACCCTGTGGCCAACAAAACTCAATCAATCCTGACTGCCTGACTTATTTTTCCGAAGAAATTCCTTTTAGAGAAAAAAGTATATTTTTCTTCACCTGCAGCCTAGAAGATGAATCTTCCTTTACCTCCGTCTAGGAAAACACAATCTCCAACATATCTCTTTGAAGGCAGATTGGACAGGACCTTACTTACTGAACACTGGTTGAAGAAATTGTGAAAACTTGGATTTGATGCTACATTATAGAAAAAAAACGAGGGGCACATTTTTACCCTTGATGATGTATGCTTTAATATAATGTATATATGTTTTAAATTTTATATTTCAATATAAATAACTTCAAGAGACTTTAAAGCTGGTTCTAAAAATTAATTAATTATAATCTTTTCTCAAACCAAAATGCACATGATATTGTGATTACAAACCATTTCCAAATAAGCACTTGAAAAAATAAAAAAGGACATCTACAGTACACCCATGCCTCCATTTATATCAGATCGTATATCTGTGATGTATCTATGACAAGTATTAATCAGAACCACTTTAGACTGCCTATGTTTGACAGTTCATCAGTCCTATTGAAATAGAGGCATAGTCAGTAGTCTGACGGAGAAGCAGAAAAATGGGACATTAGGGCTTGTAAAATAATTTCTGCTTTACATTATGTAAATGTTGTTACCAATAACAGAAATATGAACATGTCCTTTAATAGTAATTATACTTCCAAAATGAGTTATTACTAAATAGATACAGCATTTCTTTTCTAACAGCTTGTCAGTTATAGTAATTATAGTTAATATGAATAGCAAAATATTCCTTCAAACACCCATAGAGATATAAAGTAAAACCTTCTGCTCAGTGAAATGAAACTCAAGAACTTAATAGAGTAGACTATTCAAATTACAATGAAACAATGAAACATAACGATATCTCCAGACAAATCCGACCCTGCTTTGACACTGTACTTAAAGGGACTGTCTGCACTAGGTGAAGCAGGCACCATGCAGGAACGGGGAATTTCTCCTGTTTTCTATGGTGAATTATTGAGAAAGCTCAGGCAGTATGTCTGCTTTGATGTAAAGTCCAACTTGCATTACATATTGGAGGCTACACAGATGATTCTATGTGTGATATTGTGCCTATTGGCGAGGTGCAATTACAGTCTAATTACAGCAGCGTTAAAAGGGGAAAAAAACACAGAATGTGTAAGAAAAGAATATTGGTCCAACAGACCTTTCGCATCCCCTCTGAGAAATGACACACCTCAGAGCTGGTACTCTGGTACCGCCCAAGCCCATAGAATATATGATGAATGAAAATATGAAATATGTGATGTGTGTTCATTTACACCTAGGACAGATCCTATTCCAAAGGCATTTGAAAAAATCAAAGTAGTATGTATTGCTGGAATGTAACCTAATTGTTAAAGCACCTATCATGCGTTTTAGGTTTATTGTATCCAGTATTTTTGTTGTTGTTGTAGTAACATCAAAAGTTACACAAATCCCTGTGTATTTTAGATATTGTTGATATCTTGTAAGCTGGTTTGTTACTCACCTCCCAGGCCAGGTCTCAGCCTGTTGTCATAGCCGTCTAGAAGACTATCCAAGATCTTGGTGAAGGTTTTAATATTGTTTTTGAAGGCATTTGTTGCATTGGATTCAGCTGTTACCCTAAAGGGACAGCAGTGGAATTAGAGCAACAGGAAGAAAACCGTAAAGAAGGAGCAACAGAATTGCATTCTGCAATTGCAACTGATCTATGATAGCAGTATTTAGCCTAATTTCACAACAAAATGATTTCACACCGAATCTATAGGCTACAAATGTTTGATGTCACCCCCCCCCCTAGCACAGGAGAGACGAAACTGAAGTAGCCTACATTTGCTTGGCAATCATGAGCAACGGTGAGTGCGCGCACGGCTGCCATGCAAGCAGTCGGTGTTTTGTTAAAATCTTAGGAATTGGAATCAAACTTACCGTGCATGCCACTGTGTGATCAATAAGAACAATGCCATTGTAAATTGTAAGCCCCATTGTCCTGGCATAGCTGAAACATACAAGACGGGGGATTAGCGCTTTCACGTCGCAATTATGGTACAGGCTTCTACATCATATAGTCTACCTATTGAGAGATAGGCCTGCTGTATGTTAAGAACAAAGCTATGAAAGACTATAAAAATGTTTAATTATTTTCTGCACAAGTTAAGGAAAAATGTATATATGGATTATGCATAATCTACACTGAATCAAACGGAACAATAACACTGGTTTAATTTATTGGACAGAAATTGCGTGCAATAAGTTTAACACATTTTTCGAAAGCAGTTTCTTTTCTTCCTACCTGAACGTCGACAGGTGTCCGTTGGTCTGACGATTAGCCTACAAGTGATATAACCTATAGCAGAAACACTAGGCAATCTTTGAGCACAATCGTGTGTGCAAGTCGTTAAATTGTGTCACATAAAATCTAAAAGTAGGATTAGTGTCAAAAAAGTGAAGATCAAGTGCGGTTAGTTACTCAACATCCATTCTGTTATCTCTTCCAACACGAAGTCAACATGCGTCTGCCGATGGCTTCACCGCGTCTCCAAGCGCGGCACGAACGACTAAATCCAAATTATAGGGTAGGGGGGGGGGCGAGGCAGCAACCCCGAGTCATAGAGACACTTATAGTCTAAACAAAAGACAAAAGCTCCTGGTGGGGATGATCAAAGTTGATGGCAAAATCCATACAGTAGGCTATGACAAAATCCAGATGACATCCGGCGACTTTGATACTTAAACGGTTCACGCAAGAGATGCGTGCGCGAATTAATGGTAATGGGAGAGTAGTGTTACTTTCACGCTCATAGACTGTGGCAGCTTGTTACAATTCACTGAGCCTTATGGGCAGTATGTGGGCGAGAAACAGTTCGGCAAAGGGTCTATAGGAAGATAAACTCGGAATAATAGGAATAATAAATGCTTTGCATGTGCGGAACAGAGGTTATTTTAACCCTATGCACGACATGGGTCAAAACACGAAGGCATAATTATTCTTGGTTAACATTAGAACAGAAACACACCACACTATGATAGTCTATGTTATTCTCAAAAACTTGTTTGGAATATGTGTAACTTGATTTCAGTTATAACTTTATTTATTTTGGAGAAAAATATGATTTCATATCATAGCGTAGGCTACCTCTAGTTTATGTAACACGGGTCAAATGACCCGCATTGATTTACAAAGGGAAATTCATGGTTTTACCATTTTTATGCATATTAAATGTGTTATCTCAAACGTGATTCAAGGAAAGCCCTAAAATTGAACACATTTCTTCCATCTTCCGGTGCTAAATAAAACTTACAGTGACTTATTACCTTAACCCATGCCTCTTTCCTACAGCGCCACCTATAGGCAACATGTAGCATACATAATGTCAGTCATTGACCAATGAATGGCAGATGCAGGAATCTTGATGTAAAGGCCCACAATAGAGTTGACTAAATTTTCAGTGCTGAAATATTATCCACATATTTTGGGGAACTGTGCAGCACTATCCATCTGCCATTTACAACACAGGTCTGACATCTCAGTAATAATGTGTATGTGTGTGTGTGTGTGTGTGTGTGTGTGTGTGTGTGTGTGTGTGTGTGTGTGTGTGAGCGTGTGTGATCACGCAATTTTGCGTCCATGTGTGAATGCATTTCAAATATACAGTAGCTGATGAATTACATATTTATGTGTAGGCCTACCTGTAGCTGTTTACACCGATGAGCCAAAACATTATGACCACTCACAGCAATAACGTAAGTTCTTGTAGTAACCGTGTTGGATGCAGAAGAAATGGGCATGCATAAAGACCTGAGCCTTATATTTGAATTCCCAATGTAAATTTTCTAATGTTCTCAATGTTAAAATATACCCTTTTCATCATCAGGAACAATTGTGTGGCAATTTCAATGTATGCCCTATTGATTGGTCTATTGGGAGGTTAAGGTACATGTGTGGGGGTGTGGGCGTGGGCCCTGTCTATGTGTGGGAGGGGATGTCTGGAGGTGTGGTTCACGGGACTGGGGGACAGGTGCAGGTAATCATTAATCACCTGTCTCCCTGTCTCCCTTTTAAGCAATGAGTGAGCACAGCTGGAGGAAGGCCAGCAGATGAGGAATGTTGAGAACCACCATTCTATCAGAGTCAACATAGTGACATGTTTTACAGTCCCTATTATCAGCTATAAACCTTATACTATTACATTATTATTATTTATTATTATTTTACAATAGTATTCCTGCCCTACAGTACATGTACAGTATATCGGTTGCATGTATCAACCAATGCGTTTACTACAGTGATGATACGCTTTACAACCATGCATAAAATAAATCAATTTGTCTGTACAAATAATGTCTGCTAGTTAAAAGCATTCTTTCCTATAGTTCTTGATGTGAAATTATTATATTAGATGTATAAAACATGACTTACTAACGTAATGTTTTTTTATTATTATTATTACAGTATATTTTAAATTTAATAGCACTTTAGTGCACCAGTTAATGGCGTGGGCCAGGATCCTTTACCATAATGACAGGGAATGACAGGAATTTAAGCTCATTCTACAGCTGAAGGGATTGCAAGAGGCCATTCTCTGGAACAAAACACTAACGGAGGGAAGAGACTACATGGGGGGGGGGGGGAAAGAGAAACGTGGATGAAGTGCAGACCAATCATTTCTGTCATTGTGTATATTGCACATGTATCCTGTGAAACAGAGAGACAAAGAGACACCTGTCTCACCTTGTCTCAACCGACAGAGAGAAAATATGGCCGCCTATCTCGGTTGAGATGCCAGTGCAGACTCTCTGGAGAGATGCATACAATCTCCATGAGTTGCCTTCTGTGTGAATGATGTCATGAGAGACTGACTCTGGCTGACTCTGATCACTCTCACCACTGCAAGGAGTCTCCTAAGGGGTAATTGTGTGAAATGTATAATACAAGGGGATAGGAGGAATTCAAATATACACCCAACATATACCTAAACACAGAGGGTGTGTTTGTGTGTGTTTTCTCAGATTAGTTTTCAAACAGAATGGTGGTGCAACTTCAAAATGTATTTCCTCTCAACCAAGAAACTTCACGGTAAGTGGATGAAACTGTTTATTCTGCTCAAGTACTACTCCTGTACATTGAACGGTTTAAAGGGACACTCCTCAATTTGTGTGTGGTCATTATGAAACACAATGCCCCTGATGTGCTTCTTTGTGAAATGGGCAGCTTTAACTCATGGCCACATCTGTTCTTGTTTCTTACTGTATGCCATGTGCCTCGTCATGGCTTGACCTTCCCACTCCTAGACAAGCTATAGAAAAGCCGAGTATGCCATGAAGCACTGTATTCTCTTTCTGAAGATCAATGGCAACTCCAGCAAGAGCTGATTTCTCACTAGAAGCAATATTGGTGTTTAAATAGAAAATGCTGTGTCCCACTTATCTGCACCCATCAAGTTAAGCACTTTAGCATAATACAAAGACTGACAGCTATGGCAATGTTCTTAATACCAGCAGGAAACAGGAAATATATCAAGGCAAAGTACGGTTGAAGTACTGATAAAGAAGGGGAATGGTGATCAGGCATCCGTTGTACCTCTTGGATCAGAAAGCGTCAAAGGTTTTTCAGCTAACCCAGGTAAACAACATTAAGAGGCTTGACTACTCACGTTCCCGTGCGTACAGCATCCAGCATACCAAAGAGTGTTTAGAAAATGATTCTTCTTGTGCAGTTCAAATCCCATATTCCCTTTTCAAATAACAGCAGTGCCATTCCCATTATCCATGTGGGAGAGGTCTGTTGGGGATCATTAGGGAATAAGTGCCTTGTGTTTATCCTGCACAGCCCGTTGCTTGCCTTGATACATTTTACTAGATATTATTCATTTCTCCAAAGATGTGGGTGTTTGTTGATGCACTTTCCTAAATTTTTCTGGTAGCTGTTATTTGTTACCCACCGCCCTAATGGAATACAGTTAGGGTCGAAAGTGATAAACAACAGTCTTGTCGTTAAGCCTATAACCTATACAATCACTGGCGATTTCTGGCATACTGCATTTTATGCACCTGTGAGTGATTGTGAAACTAAGAAATACTGACAGCACACACATACTCAGTTGTCTGCGTTTGTTTATGTAGTTTGGGACCTGCGGAGAAATTACGCAGGTAGTGATATCACACATACTGTAGAGTATGTGCAGTGAAGCTAGCTGTAACAATGAGTAGACCGGAGTCAAAAGGAGTCAAAAAAAGGCTAAACAGGGGCAAACGCATTGTCAGGGAAAATCCAAGAATTGTACTACAAAAAACAGGCAGTAATCAGTCAAGCCAGTGAAATCCTCAAGCTACATAAAGCACTAAGAAGTCATCACAAGACTTCACATGGGGAAAGCAGGGCTATAAATACACAGCCATCACAAGAGCTAACAAGACACAGGTGTGCAGGAGTTAGTGAGACAATGGCAGGTGATATAAGTGGGCGTGGCACAACCGGAGGGCGGAGACAGAGTAAACCATTTGGGACATTAACAGGGGGAGGGAGTTCTGAGTGTTTTTTGTGAAAGTTCAAAAAAGCACTGAGTTGTGACACTAGCCTATAGCAACAGTAGTTGTCCTACAATACCTCACCTATAGATACAGTAGTTGTCCTACAGTAGCTATATCCTAGATACAGTAGTTGTCCTACAGACTTCTATTGCCAGTGATAGCTTGACTGTGAGTTTGAGGCTAAGTAAGATATTCGCCTCAAGCCTGTATGGATGTAGATATATGAATGTGGAGTTCACTTCACGCTCTGTTTTGAGTGTTGGACTGTAAAGCTGGAGGTAGTGGGGGGAGAGTCTACTATACATGTTTAGTTCTTTCCATTTCCCTGCTTGATTTAGATGAGCTATTTTACAATTCCTGAGTGTCTGTAAAAAGGGTAACCTAAGCATCATGACATCATAAAAAGACATTTGTTCTTCAGTCATCTGTGATAAATGAACCTCCTACTCCTCCAGGGAATTTCTGTCTGTTGCATAAAACACTGTCTATCTGCTGACAGATAGCTGAGCTGGGACTAGTAAAGAATGGGTGATGGGTTTAATAGCCCTGAAATTGGGGGCTAAATGGCTGTGTGACACATTACATACATGACTGATTGATCAGTGCTTGCAGGTAACTAAAGGTGGGGATGACTGCTGTTAATTGGAGATTCAGACTGTGATAGATGTGTTATACATCAATATAGCATGAGTGACAATTAGGTCAATATTAAACGAGACAACCATGCGTTTTATAGTAGGGATTTCCTCCCTGAGGTTTTTTTAAGACTAAGACTAATGCATCAAATCTATGTCTAATCTAATCAATGTCTAATCTAATTTAATTCAAACAGGAAATATGTGATTTGTAGACCACTAGAGGTCAGTCGTGAGGTACAGTAATACCGCAGTAAGTAACACAATGTTACAGAAATGTAAATTTATGTATTTATTTTTTGAAATACATAATTTTGGGATTTGATTTGTAGCACTATTTAATTCACCCTTCTAAGTAGACTACATCCACAGTGAGGATTTGTCAACCTATTTTATGGTCTAGTGTATTTGAACCAAGGAGTTATCAGTATGTGTGTTGCAACAGGAATCTTGTCATATTCAGTGCACTCATAACTCATTTTAAATGCACTGCAGCTTCATTAACAGTCCCATCAATTTACCAAGAAATCAATACACACCTGTCATTCTTAATAAATGTGCAAATCAACACCATGCTATCCCCTCTAAGCGTTGTCTGCTATGATTGGTGTAGTTAATATTTCCACAGCTCATTTGCCATTTTATTGTGTTACAAAAGGATGAAAGCGACACATTGTGGGAGTGTCATGATGTGCTGTAAAGCACCTTGCTTTAAATGGTTGCATACAAACTGTTGCTTTATGTAGTAATGTTATGTAATAATTTGTGTTGTATTATTTTGTACATTGACCGATTAGTGCAATTGCAACATAAAACGGGCATGTATTGGAAATAGAACTATTTCTCTCCAGCTCTTTGCAACTGTGTAATAGATATAAATAAGTGATGTGAGTACGCCATCTTATGGTGGTCTGTGGTACAACAATGTAGAAAACTGCTGCTCTCTTTTGGACGCAACCAGGTATTGAAACCTATCTATTGGATAATGGTCAATGTCAATTGTGATGCTTCCCACAGAAGTGTTGAGTTCGTTGGCAGTGGATCTACAGTCTGCGTGAGTAGCTTTCAGCAGCAGATGTTCAGATTGATATATGATGGCCACTGTAATGAGCTGAACTCCTTGTCATATTCTTGGAAGGTTTCCTGGACAAGCGTGTCCTTCTGGCAGGGGTCATTATTAACCTGTTGAAATAACAAAGATTCACAAACAGACACGCTCATGTCAGGAAGGGATGCCCTCCATAACAGGATGTTATGTGTTAATCTATGTGTCATTCAAACACACCAGTGCCCAGTCACATGGCCACAATGGCCAGTAACACACCCTCATTCTATCAGGCAACAGCAGTATCCAGGATTTAGTCAGGATACAAGTTCATAGAAAGTTAAGTTAATGAGCTGTTGTTGTGTATTTTTGGTGTACTTTTATGTATATATATATATATATATATATATATATACAGTATATATATATAGTGTATATGTATGTATGTATGTACGTATATATATATATGTATAAGGCTGGTGCTTATTTTGTGGGCTTTGTTAGCAGTTATCAGACGTTATTATTAAAAAGCCATTAAAAATTAGTAGTAAAACCTCATTTGCAATCAGCAAAAACACAATTCAGGCAGAATGTTGAGTCTGATTGCTTCTCGTGCACTCTAGTCTGCACTCTTCATCATAATTGCTCTTGTGCATGCACACACACACACACACTCATGCACACCGTGCTCTCTCCATAGCAACTCATGTAACACTGTGCAGGTCTGTGTCAGAGTGGTTGCCATGGTGATGGGCAAATCACTGAAACTTGCATATCTGCTAAGGGAGATGCATGTCATTAGTCTGTCTCTCACACACACACACACACACACACACACACACACACACACACACACACACACACACACACACACACACACACACTGTGTTATAAAGACAGGCAGAGACTGGAATGAGATTTGTGATGCTTCTACAAAATGGATGACACCTGAATTGATTCCCAATCATACTGTTTTAGGATACACATTTTTAACATTAATAGATAAATAATGGATAGATGACATAAAATTATCGTCAGTGTCTTTATACTAAAAGTGAATGAATAAAATTATGTTATATAGAGGCACATGGAGGGCACACCCCACCTCCAAAAGCACATTAGAGAGGCAATAAGAAGATGTGGGATAAAAAAACAAAAGTCACCCCCCAGCCACAGGAGGACATCAGACAGGAGGGACAAGTAAAGAGGAAGAGGTGCAAGTGTGGGTGAGTGCTGGCACAGAACAGGAGACACACGAGAGACGAAAAATGCAGTTTAAACGAACGTATACCTCTGCGTTTTTTAATACAAGAAAAGCAAAACGACACGACAGCAGTTCAATATAATATCCCCACACACGTACCCTTCCCACAGGTGCACATAATGACATTAGTGAATAATGGGTGACAGGTGGGACTGGGGTGTGCTGGTAATGTGGATGGTTTTCGGCCGGTAGTTTAGTACACCGGCGAGGAAGAGGGTTTCAGGAGAGACACGTGGAACCGGCTGCACTCCATGGGCAGGTCTAGTGTGTATGTGTCACGTTGGCGTATAGGAGCGGTGACCCAAACGCAGAACAGAGAGCAGGGGAGGCAGGCAGTGGTGTTCAGGGTA
>JAODLI010066231.1:0-36325 GCA_027575585.1 Percopsis omiscomaycus
CGGAGCTGGTTAATGTGGCTCGGGAAAGGGAAGTTTGGGGCCCCCTGCTGGAGCTGCTGCCCCCGCGACCCGATTTCAGAAAAGCGGACGATGAGTGATGAGTGAGTGAGTGTCTGCGAAAGTGTGGAGTAATAATGCGAGCCATTCAACGTGTGGGTGGGGGAAGGGCATGTGCAGTAATGCTGCATTCACATGCTCCTCGGATGGTCCCATTTCCCGAGTTGTGACTACAGTGTGTTCATTAGGGATGGGGATCTTTAATATTTATTTATATTGATACAATCTTTGAGACTGCTTAAAGACCTAAGTCTTTATCCACTTTCGATACTTTTCACACTAAAGTTTTGGTTAATGTCTGTACTATCCAGTAGCTGCATTAGACTTTTTCATTACATTTATTAACATGAAAAATGCCACTGGAAAAATGTGGGTTGGCTAGGCAAGCTAGAAGGCTCACACTTCCTGAAATCTTATTGGTTAAAAATATGACAATCAACAACCTTGTCCTTATTTGCTTCAACAGCAGAGGGGATTCACTGGAAATTATGAAGGCCCCCGCCCTGGGTAGATTTTTCCCCCGGAGACAGTACAGGTGGAAAATCTTATTGGATAAAACCTATAATTTATATGAGCTGCATTAGTGGAAGCAGCGCAACTTGGGGAGAGTAGCAATGAAAGGAAGTTAAGAGACTGATGGGAACAAATTTTGTAAAGTTTGTTATAGTATTGCTATAGAATTCAGCAAGATATAATATCACTGTTGTCCACCATGTTTTTAAGTGTATGACGTCAACAACTTGACCACTCGTGTACCAAAATTTTCTCAGACTTTCCAAATTGTTGTTCCGACTTCAGGGGGCGTTTACGTTAATTTTCCAAATTATTTTGACACCACATGAATGCAGGGTGAGTTTCAAACACAACACAAAAACACTAACTATTTTGTTATGCTCGTTTTGAAAAAGGGTAATTCTTGACAAATCAAACAAGTGTCCCATTAACTGACATATCCATACCTTTTGGCATCCACTTTAATGGTCACACAACAATTCTGTGCAGCTTCAGAGACTTTGTCATCCTCCCAGCTGGACATCAACTGTGCAGACTGCTCATCTTCGCCTTGAAGGAGAGAATTGTATTGTCAAACGAGATTTTGTGATCTGCCACTGCCTACATATTAAATCATAATGTCAGTGGGCAATATGACATTGTTATATCACCACCACTGACGAAAAGAATAACATAGGCAGAGATTTGTAACATCTTAAAACACAGATGTTGCTTACACTGACAATTGTATAACGCAAAACTTATGTAGATTTAAAAACCTTCATTGACAAAAACTTTTCCTCGTTATACTCACAGTCCGACATTAAACGGACCTAGGCGCATTCAGGGACAGAAATTATTTTATTTGTGCAGACTGAGTGTAAGTTATATTTCCCCCACCACACGTTCGTGTAGTTGAGTAGAGAGGAGTAAAAAAGTTATGTGTATTGCTAACGTTACTTCTATAGCTGGCACGACAGACTACGGTACTACCTCTGGTAATGTTTTTGTTATAGGGGAGATTTACGACACGGTAGTAACAATGGTATAATAAGGTTAATATCATTTCGCAGCATGTCAACAAATATGTATCGTTTAACGCTGTTGACATATCTAAGATACGTCATCATAGTAGCATGATAAAGTAGCACGCAGTTAGCCAGCTTGTGAGCCGGCTAACTGCGTGCTACTTCGTGCTAACATTAGCTAGAGTAGCTAGCTTGTCTAGACAAAATTACCTGCGACAACGACGACAAAAATTAAGTTCTGTTGTTTAGCGGAAGTGATCGCGGCTGGGATTGAGCCGTCAAACCAAAGCATCTTTCTAGAATGTGCTGTCGGTCTCTGTTGATTGAAGGCAGATGATCAGTTGCATCAATCCAATAAACGCCAAGTCGGCTTGTCACTACCTAGACTAGAACATTCACACTGCTGTGGTCATGCAAATGCACAGTAAAGATTGATTTCCGGAGTCTTGCTAAAATAAAAGTCCCCGTGACCGTCTCCTGGGTAATGTTTACCAATATGGTTTCAAGAGCGGTCTGGCTTCAGAGCTTTTTTGTGGAGTCGCTTCCGGTGCAGGCTTCGCTCTCAAGTCACCTCCACTGTCAGGAGTCAGGACAGGAAATAACAAACTGATATTTTACGTCTCCCGAAGAACACAGTTTACGGCATTTTCGCTACTCGTGACAACGGTAGGTGACTGATTTGGATTTCTTGCTAAATAAAATATAATAATAGAAATATGTTTGCCGTCAAATAGCTGCCGGCGTTATATCCCTGCTGGTGTCCAAGCTACCTTTTTTCCAATGGCATGCATGTGGCGTGTGCGTTTACTTGACCGCAGCACACCTCAGTGATGGCCAAATGAAGCGTTCCGAAGCATTATTTCTTTCCGACACAATTGTGTCGAAAATGGTTCAGTACTCGAAGCTTCATTCAGAAAATGCACACCACCATCTGCTGGTGAAGTAAATGTAATGCACCACAGCTGACCACGAAATGCAAATCGGCTAGCCCAATTTCGTGTTTACTGAGGTTCAACCCCATTTCTGTAGGTGAATTTAACTGATTAATTTAATTTGATACTAATGAATTTCATTTGTTTAACCTTGATAATTAAACACTGAGCCAAAGTGTGAATATTTGATTAGACAAGGACAGAAGAACAAATATATAATTCAAATTTATTCCAGCAACTTTGCACTCAATTGCACTATTGTTGTTCTTGTTTTTCTTGTTCACAACTTTAATTTTTACATTAGTAAAATGTTCTGTGTTCCGTGTAAGTAAATTGAGAGCAACGAAACATCAGAGACAAATTCCTTGTATGTGAACACATATGGCCAATAAAGCTGATTCTGAATAGGCAGGTACCATGGGTGAACGTTCTCTTGCTTAGCTGTGGGAAGCAGCAATCTGCAACTTACTCACTGGACTTGGTGGGCTGCATATTTATGTATGTTTCAAAAACAGTGTGCTTGGGTAACTGGATGTACTTGTATAATGTGGCAGAGGGTGTTCTTGAGTAACTTGACGGGACTTGGACAATATGGAGGAGGGTATTTATTAAATGTTGATATTTTTATTCAAGAATACAATTTTCGCTTAAATGAGAAAGAAGGCCGCCAAGTTTCAAACCTTTCAAACCTTCAAAAAGCCTGATTGGGCTATCTAAACATCATTTTTCACGTGACCAGTGACGTAACGATACAAGGTCCGAAACAGTGGTTCATTGAAAGGACTTTGAAACAAGCATCGGAGCATCGTTGTGTCAGACATAACATGACTACTCATTATTACATTGGCAAATAAGATTATATTAATGAGTATTATACTACAGCCCTCTACACCTCTTAGAATTATTTCAAATATACGTTTTGAAAAGCTAAAGTTAGCTTCAAGCAGGATATGATCACGCTGTCAGAAAACAACATAAATACAAAGTGTATAACTTAATGGCTAAGCCATGGAAGACCACGAAAGTAAAAGGGATATTCTAATATTAATCAATCCATCATCACTTCACCATCCCCGTAACATTTTGTTTTAGGTTGGCTTAAAACAACTGGCTACCTTTCAGCAAGGTTGCTATACAATGTAAAAAAAATTAAATTAGGTCATTTAGCAGACGCTTTTATCCAAAAGCGACTTACAATTACATGGTGTTATTACATGGAGCAGACAGGGGTTAGGCATCTTGCTCAAGGTTGCTTACATGTAGGCCAACTCCGGGACTGGGAATCCAAAACCTAGACCACTAGACTATCCTGCCCCCAGAATATACACACAATCGAAGATGTTATGACGCAAAGCAGTGATGTCAGTATAGGCTAATGTTTTAAACGACCTATAAACAATAGGACTATTGATTCATCTAAAGTATCCTCCAGTATGTGTGGAGTTTTGTATTTATTTATCGTTACTGTAAAACTGTTTAGTGTTGTTTGTCTTTGGACATGGGAACACACACTTCAGTTTCACCTGGTTGAAATGGTAAACCTAAAAAAAGAGGCTGAAAGCACTCCTCCCTGCTTAAAATGTTGATTTCTCTTGTAGCCTACGGTACTAATAATCAAGCATACCTTTCAGTAATTTAGCAGGATTCAATCAAGTGGACGCTAAAAATGACGCGTAACCACAGGACATAAGCACTTAAGCACCGGGACAAAGTCAAATTATGACAATAACAAGGTAAATAATATAGCTGCAAACAGCAAATAGCAGGTGCCAAGCAGAATAGGGGCTCTGACCTCTAGTGACCTTTCTGTGTGGCCTACTGAGAATGTTTCTGATAATGAGTGAGCTGTAGTGGTTCAAGTGTCAGAAACCAAGCTTGGTTCAAGTAATACAAGAGTTTAGGATCAGTGCCATTTCAATGTTTTTTCTAATATTGCGCCCCCATGAGGCGCACTGGAGTTGGCCTACGTGTAAGCATCCTTCAGCAAGATGCCTAACCCCTACCTGCTCCATGTAATAGCACCATGTAAGTCGCTTCGGATAAAAGAGTCTGCTAAATGACCCAATTCTAAATATAACATTTATTTGCAGTGAATCTCTTAATTATACTAATATTGTGCTTGTGAAACAGTTTGTGCCAATAGAAAATGTTTTTTCGGGGTGTCTGCACAACAAGGAAATGTCCTAGTCAGAGTGTGAAGTTGTAGTCTTAATTAATGTTCGAGACATATAAAAACATTTATTTTCAGCGAATCTGTTACACCAACACAATGCTTGTGAAACAATTTGTGCATGTTGAAGACCTAGTCATAATTCCATAATTATAAAGATCGCCATTTCCAAAGCACTCGAATGGAAATGTGGCATCATAAAATACGTATTTCATAATGACACTCAATCAGAATGGTGTTACAAGGATAGGAGCTTGAAAGAAACTGTGGGGACAAAAAAGATGGTCCAAGATGGCTAGGATGCAACAGGCCCTGAAAGGGCAACATCTTTAGCATTACACAACAAGTATAATATTACACAATATGATATACTAATCAGACAGCATAAAATGCAAAGGCTATACCGGTAAGTGCTAATGCATAAAACCACAGAAGCGATTCACCATTAGAGTCGGAGGTCAGCAGCAAGAGTGGTCCAGATAGAGACTTCAGGCCTGTCGCTTTAGATCTGTTCAGTATCCTGTGTCCAAAGCACAATATTGGCTTCCCCATCTAGGGGAGGGTGGAAAGGACAGAAAGAGCACCATACACATAGTATAGACACACTCATATGGGAGAGGAGAGCCATCCCAGAATGATCTAGTATCCAGAAATGCCCTCAACCTAAGACAGAGGAGATGGTACAATAAGGATTTTCACCCTAAAAACAGCAGTTCTTGGACTGTATACTGACACCTAGTGGCATCTATGTTTTTTTAAGCTCACCAGGTAGTTCATTTCAGAATATTGCATGGGGCCCTGTGTGAGAATTCATTAAACCCTGCTTTTAAAAGAAAACTGTGTTGTGGATATAGTTTGTGATAATAAATGAACTGCCTAGCCACTCATCTTCAACATGTTAGTCATTACATATTAATTTCGGAGGCATGAATGTCTACTACAAAACAATGTTACAAGACTATTGATAGGTAAGATAATATTCTATAATTTTAGTTTATTATTTTTTTTAAAGTAATTATTTCAATTAAAAAGTGAGCAATGCTGGGTTTACAATTTGAAAATGTCTGTTTGTGTAAAAAGAACATTCAAATAAAATATTTTATTGTCTATAATAACAGATACTGTCTTTGAGGTTAAATAAGTATGTCAAGTGAAGTTTATTTATATAGCCCATAATCACATTACAATCTCAAAGGGCTGCACAGGCCCATATTTCACATGGAAACAAACGACACCCCGTTACTAAAAATCTTTGGGTTAAAAAAATGGAAGAAATCTTGGGAAGGGACCACAGAGGGAGGAATCCAACCCTTCCTTGGACGGATAGGATGCAATAGTGGGCAACAACGAAACACATTGTATATTCTGTCCTAGCAGTTGTGTCCTAACAATGCTTAGGCAGATAGCGAACAAGGAAATTAATTGTATTTGTATTTCACCATTTTGACACAGGTGTAGGCAATAACTCAACCTCTATTTAACCATAACGTCACAAATTAACAGGTTAACCAGCTGGGTTAACCACAACATGCACTACAAATTTTTCGCCACCAGGTGCCGCACTTACACCAATGATGCACAACAACCTGGCGAAGCAGACTCAGAACAATAAACATTAACATTCCTCAACCAGAACATTGTATAATATGTATCACAATGTGTCCAGACGAACAGTCACACATGAACTGAGCTGTGCAACGGCCAGTCCAGCAGGGAGCAACATTTCAGAACAAGCCAAAATACATTCATGATTGACTGAAGCAAGCTAATAATTTTAGATTTCGTATTATTTGATATTTGGGGGAAGCATAGTCTAGTGGTCTAGGTGTTCGTCTCCCTATAAAGTCTATAGAGGATTGAGAGAGGGACAGGTTGGGAATTTGAGGGAAAAACAGTATTACAGTATGTATGACCCATAGTCAACAATAGTATATCCTTAAGTTTACTGTAGACAAGAAGTGCATGTGTGGTTACTGCGTAGGCTATTACTTTTTTCAGTGGTGGTTAGCATATTACAGATTTTATCCTGATACATCATTAGGCAAATAGTTGGGTAGTTTACACCAATTGCCAACTTTTTCAGGCATGCTAGGGTAGACCTCTGATCTTTTTTGTACATGTCACAATCAGCGCGCACAGGCCCATGCTCCATGCCTCCTTTCCCCAGTGCGCACCTGTAACAAAAGGTGCTGTCGGTCATTGTTTTGGGCTTATGCCCTGTACGTGCGTGTTTGCATTAAAACTACGCATCGAGCGTTGCCCCTGCTTCTTCCGCCTGTGTGTTTTCCTCTGGCTCGCGCTTACTCTCGCTCATCGCACACCAATCGTTACAGTACAGGCCTAGGCCGAGCAATTCTTATACCCACACCAGCACTATACCAGTATCTCTGAGCAAGAAAGATCCAAGCTTGAAATGGCATTGACCAAATTAAATTACAAGTATATATTTAGAATCAATAAAAAAAAAAAGAGATTTGCTGCCTGATTCCACTTATAAATATTCAAATACACATCAAGTTGCACATACTATTGCCTTAAAGCATGCAGTCAACTTGATTCATCTGACTATTGCCCTTTTCCAAAAGTAAAAATAACAAGAAGCACCCCCTATATAAGCAAGGATCTAAACATTATTTACCCCTTCAGCTATATGGACAGTGGTGCACAGTTGTGTTTCAAACATATCAGTGACCTGAGGCAGAAGTATGCAGTTCTGGGGGCGCTATAAGACAACAGGGAGAATATATATTAAAATTATATTTGCAAGCTCAAAATATAGGTAGTTTTCAAGTATTCATATTTAAAAAACATTAATTTTATTGAATGAATACTATTGATTATAAAAACACCATGACAATATCCACAAGATCAAAAGTTCAAATGTGGCTCTGGTTTAAAAGAGTATGGATTACTAAATAACTTATCCATATATGCCAGGACATGTAGTGTAGTGTGTTTTTGTTTTGTGTGGAAAGAGACTAGGCTGGTAAAATCTATAAATTACAATTTAGCAGACGCTTTCATCTAAAGCTACTTACAATTACATACTGCTATTACATAGAGCAGATAGGGGTTAGGCATCTTGCTCAAGGATGCTTACAAACTTCCGGCTGGGAGTCCAACACCTAGACCACCAGACTATATGGTCCCTGTCCCAATAAATGACAGTTGATTTGACCAGTTAATTACAGTAAATTGTTAACGCGTTATGATAGAGATAAATTACATTTATTACTACATATACATGCCAACAGCAAGTCTGTCCCAGGCATTTGCAACATAATTAGGACTGAGTTGATTGAAATATATTTTTCCTTGTGAGTAAAATGTATAATTGACAGTTGATTTGACCAGGTAATTACAATAAATTGCCAATGAGTTATGATAGATTTATATAAAATTATATTTATTACATATACATGCCAACAACAAGTCTGTCCCAGCATTTGCAACACCATTAAGACTGGGTGAGGTGCCTTGTCTTTAAACGTTTGAAAGTTTGGTGTTATGACGCTGACTTGCACAATATTATAAGTTCATCCATGACCTAAATTTTTTTGATTTGAATGAGAACTTCTGAATTATTGTGCATAAAGATAAGAGCGAAGCTCAGATTATTGATGTTAAATTATATGACCCCTTTCGTTAAGGCTAGTTCAATACAGTTTTATGAAGCAGTAGATGTACTTAAAAGTTTCCTTTAATGTCAATCCAAGTCATTCACACTTTATTACGGAGTCCAACGATTTATCAAATACATCTTCTGAAATACTGTGTAGGATTGCTGGTCTTCAACATGTGCTTTGCTGAAAAAAAAAAAAAAACAGCACCTGAAAAGGACATTTATTTACTTGTGCCTGCAATTACACTTGCAAGTCCCATTCTCACCTGAATGGCTTACATTCCACTCTATTCCTCCCCCTAAAAGGTCTCATACACTCGCATCATTCTATACCCCTCCCCTTCAGCCCACATATTTATAGACAGTTGGGATTCAAACATCAGCAGTGAGCTTGGGGTGAAATTTGGGGGTTCGGGGGGTGCTATAATGCAATTGAGGAGTGCACCTCATGCATGGATGATAAGTGTGTAGAGAATGAGACTAAGAACTACAAGCATTCTAAAGAGTGCTCTAGGCTGTGGCTCTGCCAAAATGTAAGTTGTTTTACTGTAAGACAGCAGCATACGAGTTATTGTGTCAGCACATCATCTATTATTGTCTTGTTTAGCCATCAATCCTCCATTGGCCTCAGTTAATTCCATGGCAACGTTAATATTCAAACTTATACAATGCACAAACAATCCCAATGTCTGTATAAGCAGAGAAGAAAATAATGCCAATGGCAAACGATAACATAACAAAATAACACATGGGTAATTTATCTCTGAGAGGAAAATTTCCTCAATTAAGTAAGCTCGGTTTCAGCAGCCTGAAGTGCAATGGTATGGTCCTCCAGCTGTTGACTTAATTACCTGGTAATAATGTCCGGTGGAAATCCTGAACCGGACATGGGGTAGGCTCCTCCAGATAAGGGTTGGAAGTGGGAGGGGGCGAGGGCTACAACATAATATAATTATTTTTCATCCATTTCTGGTATCACTGACTCCCCAAGGCGTCACAGGGACACAAGGGAATGTGCTTGGTTCTTCCTTTCAGTAAATTGCCTTGCCGTTGTTAAAGACAAAATATTAAAATTAAGGAACTATGAAACATTTCAAGAGATGAGGAAGGTGGGAGGCTAATGTAGCACACAAATTGCTCTAAAAATGTGAATTGATTAGCAGCAATGACTAAATTAGATAGGATTTGTGTAAGGCCCACATAATACAGGACAAACTGTGCCACCAGCATCAGAGATGTGTTTATGAAAACTACTTACATTCAATATCATTTATCCATGGAAAAGAGTTGGCAGCTGATGACAGAAATAGATTAATATCCTAAATTTCAGAAAGCACATCGTTTTGGTGTAAACATTTATTGGTTTTCAAACTGAAATAAAAATGTCTTTCACCAGCATTGAACAGTCTTTCAGAATCCACACATTTTCTTTGAGAGAAATAAAAGGAAAAATATAGATATAATATATATTCAGTTGTATAAATGTGCAAACATTTTTTTTCTCCAGTGGCCCAGTTTAGTTTAAGACCATTTTGATGACAGACTCGACACTTTTGGCCTTTTACCGGGAAAAGAGGTGGACAGTGTGATGAGAAAGAGAAACTGAATGTTAACAATTGCTAAAATACATTGTTGGTGGAGGAGTGTCATTTTTCAAATTCACTTAACTTTTAAATTAAGCTAAAACCTGGGATGTCAAAAAAAAAGCCATAATTGTCGTTCTGGCCTGTGGTTGAGACGACACAATGTTCACTGTAAACGAACAGATTTAATTATTTAGCTACTATATAAAGTATTTACAATACGTGGGTCTTTTCCATACAACAGACGCTGGGGTGGCGCCATATCGGTTTTGTTGGAATAAAGCAGTAAAATGTGGAGAGAAGGCACAACTAGAGACCCATTGTGTTGCAGAGGTGTGACTCCATGATGTTCTGACCACAATATTGGGTATGTGGCTGGTGGGCTGTACTAAGATGACAAAAGGATGGGGGAAAAGGGGCTTTGGTGAAGGTTCAGCAGAGATGGAGCGGGCACCCCCGTCTGAGGGGGTGAGGGGTACTCAACAAACACGGCAAGAAATCAGAGTTTGTAATCAAACTAAAAATTTAAAAAAAGGGAACATTTAAAAACAAAAAGTATAAGGACGTGATTGCCGCTGCTGGTTGGGGGTAGGGGGCTGGGTTTAAAGCCAGAGGTCCTTTACTGTTGCATCTGGGGAGGTGACAGGATGCCCTAATGGGAGCTGGCCCTCTCCAGACTGGGGGTGAAGGTGGGGTTCCTTGCTCGTAGTGAGTCTGAAGGTGGTGTGGGAACCGTTGGTGTGGCAAGGGCAGCCTTGGACGGTGGGGTTGCTTGAGGGGACTATGGCCAGAATAGTGCAAGTAGAGAAGTGTGGTTTGGTGTGGCGCTGATGATCACCATTTGCCCTCACCAGACATTCCTGTTGGTTTTGGGGGTGTCCGGGGGGCCAGTGGATGTTGGCCACCGCCCCGGAAAGCTCGCCTAGCACCCTGTCACCCTGGCTCCCATGTTTCCTTTCTGGCAGCTCAGCTACCGCCAAGACCCGGCCACTCACTGCCTCCAGCAGGACAGACAGAGAGAGACCGTGAGAGAGACAGAGAGAGAGACAGAGAGAGAGACGGGTCACTTTCCAGCAGACAGACTATTAAAGCTACAATCTGGAACTTTGCCACAAAAATTGATGTCTGTTTTGCTGATATTAATGAATGACTGAGGCAATAGAATAATAATTCTAACCATAACCATTTCAAGCTTTTAAAAAGGTGTCAGCAGCGTGCAGGTACTAAAGTGTTTCATCATGGACCAGTGATTGGTCCACCAGAAAAGCTAGGCAAAACTAAATAGAATACAGGCGCCACCATTGGAGTTGTTCTAGACAACCAACTGTCCTGTGTGGCTAACATTGCTGCAACGACCCAAGCCTGCAGATTCTCCCTCTACAGCATCAGTAGGATAAGGCTGTTCCTTACAAAAGAAGTGGCACAGCTCCTGGTCCAAGCTGTAGTAATCTCACATCTACTGCAACTAGACTACAACTCTACTCGCCGGACTACCGGTCTCTGTTTAGACCCTTACAACAACAAATTCAAAATTCAGCAGCACATATGGTATTTAATTCCGAAACCTTCACTGGCTCCTCATCTCAGCCCACATCCGATTCAAGACACTGGTGTTGGCCTACAAGATAGTAAAAGCTATTAGATTCCAGGCCCCAACCAGAGCACTTCGATCTACCACCTCGGCGGGCACCTCCGTCGCTACGAGGGCGTAAGAGACGCTTAGTCTAGTCTCAACTCTTCTCAGTCCTGGCGCCGCAATGGTGGAATGAGCAGCAGCAGTTAGGACAGAAGAATCACTACCGATCCTCCGCAAGTGAACTTAAAACCCAGCTCTTCAAAATCCACCTTGGTACCTCGACCATTGATTTCTCTACCTTATAGCACTCCCACTAACAGAAGTCCTCTATAACAATCCTTTATACTCTGTCTAGTCTCCTTTCCTTTTCACTCAGCTCTTAGAATTTTAAGCACTTGCCGGTATTTAGGCTGCTAGCAATGAATTACTTTTTTAGGGATTGAATGATGTTTAAAGGAATATATTGAGTAATATATACTGAAAAATTCACAAGTGACGTAACCATGATGACATAATGCTGTCTAGGAGAATTTTGTTTGCTTGTAAGAGCTGGTGGTTAACCAGTTCAACTGTTGACAAATGTACTGATTGTAAGTCGCTTTGGATAAAAGCGTAACAAATTATAGCTGATCCAATAGTGAAGATACTGCAAGATATGTAATACAAGAGTTTCTCCATGAAATCCCTAAAACAATTACCACAGGGGCTCTCCACAACTATCTTACTAAGAGTTCAATCCTACGTTTACCTGCTTCACCTACACTGAGATCTGTAGACAAAGCTTTCCTTGTCTGTTTTCTTCCCCGCCCGCCACTGTGCTTTACTCCCAAGGGTACCTGTTGGGCAAAAGAGACAAAGAAGGTCTTATCAAAAGGGGTAAAAATGTAGGTGGATCAACAAAAGGTGGTAGTGTAGCAGATACAAGGAAAATCCAGCAAATTATTTTCAAGCATCAAATTTGTCATTTGTCAATTCTGTCTAACTGGCCACTCAAAAATACAAGATAGTGGCCATTTTTCCAGATGGCCACCATCTTTAAATTATGTTTTCAGTCACGCTATTTCAATTTTTACATTTCTTTGGTATTTTCTATAGTGCAACATGGCAACAATTTTAAGATTGTTATATTCACCTAATAGTGGCCCATTCCAGTTGCACAAAAATGCTTCATTCTGGAATGATATTGAACACAATTCATATTTGACGCTACAAAGAAGTGATGCTGTGGTCCCTATTGCTAACACACAACCACAATCTGAATTTCAAAGCACCTGCATGTAGTTATAGTTGCCGATTTTGATGTACCTGGTGGCCTGGGACCATGGGGGGAGCATGTAGAAGAGGTGGACGGATCTGGGGGTTGTACTGCAAGGGCTGTCCAAGCAGCTGGTACCGCGTGTCTAAAATGTGGGAATAAACAGATTGGTTCCTTGCATTCACTCTAAACAGGCAGCAGCAGTGATGGAGTCACTTTATTTTTTTATTTGTTTTAAAAACGTACCTTGCCCTGGCAAAAAGGGTCGGGAGTACTGGGCCATGAGGGGCGATGCTGCCAGGTTTGGACGGATGTTCTTCACATTGGTCAGGTGTGTAGGTGTGGGAGAATGGTCCGGGGAGGTAGAGGGGCTGCGGAGCTGCGGGCTGCTCTGTAGTCACAGACAGAGAAGCCAGCTGCATGATGGGTCACATTGCAGCCCAATATTTTATACACTATTAAATACGCAAAGCCTGCTTTGTCCACTGTTTACTCTAAATGTTGAAATTTGAGGACCAGTCAAAAGTTTAGACACAGGCTCATTCTTTATTTTTACCATTCTCTACATTGTGCAACAGTGAAGACATATAAACTATGAAATAACACACGGAATTATGTAGTTACCAAAAAACACAAAATATTTTAAGATTCTTCAAAGTAGCAAGTCTTTCCCTTATTGGTAGCATTTCACACTCTTGGCATTCTCTCAAACAATTCCACAAGGTAGTCACCTGGAATGCTTTAGTAGCTGTGCCTTGTAAAAAGTGAATTTGTGGAATTACTTTCCTTCTTAATGTGTTCTAGCCAATCAGTTGTGTTATGACAAAATGGAGTTGGTATACAGTAAATGACCCCCTTTGGTCCATATCAAGTCAAGAACAGCTCAACTAATCAAAGAAAAATACATCATTACTTTAAGATCAATCAATCCGTAAAGTTTAATGAACTTTGAAAGTTGCTTCAAGTGCGGTCGCGAAAACCTATAATGAAACTGGCTCTCACGAGGACTGCCACAGGAAAGGAAGAGAGTCACCTCTTTTGCAGAAAATATGTTTATTAGAGTTACCAGCCTCAAAATTCCCAATTAACTGCACCTCAGAATACAGCCCAAATAAAAGCCTCACAGAGTTCAGGTAACAGACACATCTCAACATCAACTGGGGACTGTGTGAATCAGGCCTTCATAGTCAGATTCTGCAAAAAAAATAAAAAAAATAACTACTGAAGGAGGAAGAAGGGACTTAGGTCTTTGCTTGAGCCAAAACAAACGACCAATCGACATTAGACTGGTGGAAATCTGTCCTTTGGTCTAATGAGTCCGATTGAGATTACTGACCCTGACTTTTGCTGAGGTGCTTTGCTGGTGACAGTCGGCGGTTTATTTAAATTTCAAGGTCCACTTAACCAGTATGGCTACCACAGCATTCTGCAGCGATACACAATCCCATCTGGTTTGCCCTTAGTGGGACCATCATTTGTTTTTCCAATAGGACAATGACCCAAAACACACCACCTCCAGGATATTTGACCAAAGCGTGCTGCATTAGATGACCTGGCCCAATTGAGTTGTTTGGGGAGCCTAGGAGTCGTTCCATGCGACTCATGAAACTGGTTAAGATAATGCCAAGAGTGGGCAAAGCTGTCATCAAGGCAAAGGGTGGCTATTTAAATACATTTTGTTAAATGGTCATTTTCACACAGATTTAGTGTTCATTAAGTGGAAATAAATGGGAATTACTTTCACTGCTAGTACAAACCATATTCATTACTGTAGCTAGAGGCTTGTTTAACACTAGTAAGGCCAAAGCAGGCAGTATTTAATTTGTTTTATTAAACATGCACTGGCTTTGCTCATCTGACATTTTTGACAGGTGTAGTTTTAGCAGAGACTAGTGCACTATTAAAACAATGCAAGACAAATTACTCAAGTCAGTCTAATACTGTATAGCCAATGCTAAATTTTTTATTTAAAAACATCCTTTTGACAGTTTAGTTTTCCAACGTAAAAGTAAAAAAATAAAAAAATATTAATTATATTTCCTTTTTCGATAACATCGCTGAAGCCATTGAGTACATGACCAAACAGGATGATGAAAGAACGTCCGGCCCCTTTTCATGTTTTAAAAGGAATTCAAACATGATAAAAACATAGAACACTAGTGTGGACGGTGGCCATAAACACCATTTTTGAAATGATCCGTGCTACTGTGGACACAGCCCAAGAGACCAAGTTAGCACCCTTGCACATTCAACTGCAACAAGGCAAATATTTTTACATGGCAATTTCAGCATAAAGAGAAAAAAATATTTCAACTGCTTTAAGGTGGAAGAAAAAAGAGGGAGATATTTTAGATTGATAATTATCGTTTCTTTTACAAAACAATTAATATTGCAGGTCCAATTGAACCACTGCTTTTTCCACAACAATGAACCAAAACACACTGCTTCTAGGGCAGTTATTGAAGCTGAGGGGTTCAAATGAGTCAAGACAACTTCAGAATCTCAAGACATGAACCCAATTGAGATGATTTGACACGTTCTAAGGACTACGTACACAAAGTACAAGTCCAAAACAAACCACAAACTTGAAGTCATTAGGAGCTACTGGAATGTTCAACTAACCCTAACCCAACTCAAAAAACATGCAATAATTTGACTGTTTAGAGTTCTCCCCATGGATGCTTAATAAGAACAGGATACGACACATTAAAAGGGTGCCGATAAATGTTTTTGAGAAGTGCTCAAATGTGCATGCGGCAATAGGGATGGAGCCTAATCAGGGTTTTTGGGGGCAGACGTCATAACCAAGCGGCAACATTCGATTTTTAGAAATGAAGCCAATAAAGAAGTACCAAAACTTGCAGTTTCTTGAATGGCCACTTGAGGCTGGCTCCAAAAGCGAGTCAATCCCCATGTTAAAATGTCCAACTTTACAGTTACAGAGTGAATTTTTATACAACTCATCAGTTGAAATTGTATTAAGCCATCAATTTATCCATTCATTATACATAGCCGGGAGTTAGGCAGAAGTCAGACACTACCCGTTCTTCAGAAAATATATGGGTGACGTCACGGAGGGTTTGTCCACTTATTTATATAGTCTATGGTCATAACATGCATGCACATAAAGGTCTACAATTGCTTGCACGTGTTCACAGCACAGCGCCTGGTATCGTGGCCATGAACTAGCACGATGTGAACGAGCGTTATAGTAGAGTGTAGTGCAGCGCTAGCGTTCTCATTGTCAGCAGGACAGTGCGGGTCCGTGATTTTTTTTAATGTGTTTATGGAAACATTCCAATTTGGTTTCCGTTCCAATTAGTTATCTGAACTATAATAAATGAAATAAGTGACTGAAAAAGCACACTGTATTGTAGGGCTGCATGATATTGAAAAATAAAAATTAAAAAAAACTGACATTGCAATATTTTTTTCTGTTTAGACACAAGTTCCCATTCAAGTGAATGGGAAAGTGTGTACAAACTTTTGACTGGTAATGTATATTGCGAAGTGAAAAAATTATTTTCAGGAAAGAATTCATCATTCTAGAATGATTGGGTGATTTTGTAGGGGAGTGCATGAGCATAGAAGAAGACAAAACAGCTGAAAAATTACTACTCTGAAGACTGCGAACCTTCTTGAACTTTAATACTATACAATTGGTTTCAATGCACCAAACGTAAAAGCAAATGAGCGCTGTGACTACTCTTCTGAAGTGATTTTAGAGGGGGGAATTAGGTAGCGTAATACACTGGTTGACTCACTATTATACCATTGAATTAATACAATACTCTTCATTTCTGTAGCTGAAATAATTCCATACAACTGATGTTGCTTTTCTTTTTTCTGTGTCTTTCTCCTGTTCTTGCTTATTTCCGTGTTGTTGTCAACGACTAGCGGGGCGGTGGCTGCATCGCTATTTGCCTGCATGTCACTTACTAGCAACAAACGCCTTATTTGTTAAAGACAGAATTCTCTTGTAGATTAGTCATGGAAAATATTTCTTTCCACCAAATCTCTTAATTATACTGTGCATGGGAAACAGTTTGTGATAGGAAAAAAAAAAAATCACTGATTGTATTTTAATAAGTAGTCACTATCTTGTCAGCATAAGCTTACCAAAGTTCTGTTTTGTTAAACAGAGCATGGCCTGAAGAAGCAAGCCTCCCGATCGGTCATGGGGGCTTGGTTCTCTCGGTTATTGTGGAGTGCGAGGGTGGACATTCAAATAATTTGTTTGTATTCATACAGTACAGACCTACTGACAACAGTGAGATTTAAAAAAATAAATAACCAGTGGCACACCCTGTCAGCTCATGACAAGTGAAAAACACAGGCTTGTAGATAATCGTGTATAATTGTTTTTACAGTATATGTAACCTATACAGAGAGTGTGGTATTCTGTACTGTGATGCCACGCAAACTGCTAAGAGATGCACCGGTCTACCGGCAATCAATCGGAACAGAGTGATTTTTGCTCCCAAAGCGTGATTGCCATGGATTTTTTTCAGGCCGATCTGTGCACACAAGCTGCATTGGAATCATTCCCAAAATGTCAGTGTGGAAATATTACAAAGTCTGTGAACAGGACATTAAGATTGCAACATGTAATGTCTGCAAAGGAAAAAATAATTGCCCAGCAACCACAACGAAGATGTTCATCAAGACCAATTTGATCTCCTGAAAGAAACTAATGAGTATGCGTTGATGCAAAACACTCATGGTAGCCTACACTGACGATGTGGAAATTCTTCAGTGTCCGAGGAAGACGTTAGAAGTTAACCGTACTGGGTAAAATTGGTTTTATATTAGACATTTGAACTTTGAGTGTCAATATCATTTCAAATACAACACACGACAGCAAATCTATTGACATAATATTGTTCACTTAACTGAAAAGAGTAAGCTACAGTACATAGCTTAATTTCATCAATCTGTCCTGTTAAATGGAGGCTGCCTTGTAAAAAGGCGACGAACGCGAGCGCTGGCAGGTAAGGGACCGTAAAAAAATTACTATGCAAGTACATTTAAAACGACATCTCTGCATCTAAATTAAAATTGTTAAAGCTTTACTATGAAAATTGGAATGAACAGGACCAGGACCGGCCGGTCAGGCTTTTAAAAGAAAGGGTAATCAAAATCGGCCAAGAGAAACGCAATCTGTACATCCCTACAAACCACGGACATTCTAGATTGCTACATCTGTAGGTATTCTGTTCATGTGCACCTGCAGAGGTGTACCTGAGAGGCATCTAGAGAGGACAGCTCTGAGGATTTGGGTCCTCTCTGGTGATCCAAGCTGTAGTATCTGTTGTGTTTCCACTGTAGGGGGGAGTGCGGCCTGGGCAAGGGGCCAGGGGGCAACGTCAGTTGCATCATCACCATACTGCCACCTGGTGGAGGGGGGACACCTGCTTGCAGAGGTGCAGGCAGGTGGCAGATTAAAATTAGCTAGGTCTATGCACAGGATATACAGAGTCCACTGTATATAGAATGCTATAACACAATTGTTTGCATTAGAATGGAACACCTAGCTTTTCTTTATAGTAAATGTTTAATTCTGCTTTGTTTTATTGTCACAGAAGCTCAATATAATTTGTTACCTTACGTTATTAAACTCATGGTAATTAAATTCCGGTGTTTAAAGAGAGCATTTGGTGTTGTACACATTACTGACGTCTGCAGTTGAAAAAGGTAGCCTGGGGTTCAAGGCCAGCTATGGCTTTAATACTTGAAAATCGCATCAAACAATATTGCACTGCCAAGCACGCAAACAAATTTGTTCAGCAAACAATGACTTATAGATTTATACTAGGCCTCATTACAATTTTAGGACAATTTTAAATGCAATTATTTTGGCTCTTTTGAAGAGGTTGTATGGGGGCATAATCACAAAACTGCAGCATGTGAAATAACTGACCATTATTCAAAATAATATCACCAGAACAGAATAATGCATTTTGGTATGCTTTAATTATAACAAACCAAAAAAACAAAAACAAAAGTGGAACTTTTTGTGCAATTCTCCGCTGAATTTGATAGAGTGACAACACATGTTGTGGCCATGTTCACACTAGCACAGATACATTTCAAAATGCAACTCTCTCTCTCTCTCTCTGTTTTGGTCTTCTGTCCACAGTATCCCAGCGCTTTCCGCCACTGAAAACAGAGCTTTTCCAAAACTCACACCCAAATAGAAAAATGTGAAAACAGTTTTCACCGTCCAGTGTAGACAGCGAAAACTTAGACTTTCAGAAACCTAGACTTTCAGAAACGCTGACGTCACATGCCAGATCACATGATACTCTTGTGCTCCGGACACTTTTGCACCAGTCCTATCTGTCCCTTTGTGCAAGACAAGAAAAGGTTATATTCATGGCTGCTGTGCAATGTGCAATGTTTTTGGATGAGGTCGGGCCTAATAAGCTATAAGTTTGCTCTGCATAAATATTTGTGCAAGCAACCCTTTGAAACAGTAAAGTGTAATCTAGTGTAAAATTGTAACCCTAACCCTAAGTAAAAAAATAAATAAAATGTGGATCAGTCAGTATGTTGTTTCTTTTTAACCTTGACAGCATAACACAAATATGGTTGTCAAGTGTAAATCAAAATTGTCGTTTGTGGTCATTTTCTATTATTGCAAACAATATATATTCATAACCTTACAAAAGTTAAACAAAAAGTGTGTTCTTTGGCGAGAAAGGGTTCAATTAAAGTTAAAACAATGAAAATATACAAAACGTAAACAATAAAAGCTCAAAAGGACTAATAATATGCGCGTCTTCATAATGTTGTCCTTGTTGTGGGAATATTCCTTTCGCAAATATTCTGCATCCTCAGGTGACAGATAATGTTTTTTATAGAGCTCCAATAGGTCACCAAATTTCCTTTGGCATTACTCCCATTCCGTATTCTTCACAGCTTTTGTGACTTTGTAATGTAGTACTTTGGTTACTTTTAAAAAGGAGTTCCTCGTCATCTGTCCAAACAAAGAATTCCTGCTGGTCTTTTTCTGGTTTTCCCACACAACATGCTTAAGTGGAGCAGAGGTGTGTTTCCGTAGAAACAACAAAAGCGGAAATGGCTAAATATTTAGCAACCTGAGCATACGCAGTTCAGAGACGTAGGCGTTTTCCCCCTGGGTTGGCCGTTTCTGTGTGGAGGCGGAGCGCTTGGAAAGCGCTGTGAAAACACTAGTGTGGACGGTGGCCATAAACACCATTTTTGAAATGATCCGTGCTACTGTGGACACAGCCCAAGAGTCCAAGGTAGCACCCTTGCACATTCAACTGCAACAAGACAAGGCAAATCTTTGACAATGACCCAAAACACACCTCCTCCAGGATATTTGACCAAGGCGTGCTGCATTAGATGACCTGGCCCAATTGAGTGGTTTGGGGAGCCTAGGAGTCGTTCCATGTGACTACCTCATGAAACTGGTTAAGATAATGCCAAGAGTGGGCAAAGCTGTCATCAAGGCAAAGGGTGGCTATTTAAATACGTTTTGTTAAATGGTCATTTTCACACAGATTTAGTGTTCATTAAGTGGAAATAAATGGGAATTACTTTCACTGCTAGTACAAACCATATTCATTACTGTAGCTAGAGGCTTGTTTAACACTAGTAAGGCCAAAGCAGGCAGTATTTAATTTGTTTTATTAAACATGCACTGGCTTTGCTCATCTGACATTTTTGACAGGTGTAGTTTTAGCAGAGACTAGTGCACTATTAAAACAATGCAAGACAAATTACTCAAGTCAGTCTAATACTGTATAGCCAATGCTAAATTTTTTATTTAAAAACATCCTTTTGACAGTTTAGTTTTCCAACGTAAAAGTAAAAAAATAAAAAAATATTAATTATATTTCCTTTTTCGATAACATCGCTGAAGCCATTGAGTACATGACCAAACAGGATGATGAAAGAACGTCCGGCCCCTTTTCATGTTTTAAAAGGAATTCAAACATGATAAAAACATAGAACACTAGTGTGGACGGTGGCCATAAACACCATTTTTGAAATGATCCGTGCTACTGTGGACACAGCCCAAGAGCCCAAGTTGGCACCCTTGCACATTCAACTGCAACAAGACAAGGCAAATATTTTTACATGGTAATTTCAGCATAAAGAGAAAAAAATATTTCAACTGCTTTCTTTAAGGTGGAAGAAAAAAGAGGGAGATATTTTAGATTGATAATGATCGCAGGGCCTTACCACCAGGAGGAAAAGCCCATCAACTGAGGCCGCAAATTAGAATTAGAGAACCAATGAAGGCTCCTCTTCTTCAAGATGGCTATAACAGGGAACAAAGCTGCAGAGGAATTACTTTTTAATTACCACCCCATATCTGTTTTATAATTAGTTTGTTAAGACTAGAGTGTCATTTCAATTAGCACATTACAGAGTTGAAAAAAGTGAGAGATAGAACCGGCTGATGTTCAGATGCCGACATGACTACCTTTCTTTTGTCATTGCGCCCCCTCTGCGATATCCTATTTTCAATGGGAAGTAATTTCTCCCGATGACAGCCTGTCTTTTGTCTAGTGCAAACTAAGTCCAGGATTAGGATTTCCCACTTTGGAGTAAAAATGGGAAAATGGGCACACCAACTGAGAAGAATTTCAGAAGGAACCAAGAGTATAAGGGTGCAGTGAATGAGGGAAACAAGCAAGAAATTGTGTGTGGAAATGCACTTTTTTTAAGCGGTCATTTAAAAAACTTTCAGCAGACCTTTTCCCCCCCCACTGTAGTTGCAGAAATCATTTGAGGTGTAGTTTTGTACATGTAGTGAGAGAGAAAGCAGAAACCAGCAAATACAAGGCACTGAGCACTGAGTATACCTGAGCACTGTTGTGCAGAAATCTGCTGTGAGCTAGGACAGGGAGAAGACGGCCGCGGGAACTGCATCTGCTCCGACCCGGGAGGCGGCAGAAACCCCACAGAGGAGCTGCACAAAGAGATAATATCGATTACACACGTGTGTGTGTGTGTGTGTGTGTATATATATATACACATATACACACAGTACATGTATACACACACTCGGCAGCAGGGTTGGAAACACATTCCTGGTACAGCTTCACTGGCAGTGGGATCAGAAATTAGCTCATTGGCCTAAAAATTGGCAAAATTATCCAAGTGGAGCGCAGTGTACACAGGGGATCAATAGCCTGTATAACATTAGAACCACGATAAATATACTCATCAAAATGCCCCCCCCCCAAAATCGGCAGAGCTGCAGCATACCTCATTTCCACTGAATCAAAACAAATCAAGAGCAATAAACATTCATCATTGAGCCGCGGTAATCAAATTGCAGCGCCGCTACGTTTGCTTTTTCCCCCCTTTTCGAGGCTGCTCCATCCTGATTTAATAAGGATATAAGCGGAGCGAAGGGGGATGCGTCAGCCCAAGGCAACAGAGGCAGCTGCTAGAGACAGCCAGGCACCCTGAGGAATAGTGCGCGGCTGCACAGCAGCCAACATGAAGGATGTGGTGGAGAGATGCTCGCCGTGTGGGACCGCCACTGTTATATTAAGACTCACTGGATATCTGGCCTTATAAATCATCTTGAGCCTGACCTACTAAAAATGAGGCCCCTGTAGAGGAGGCGGGCTTTCAAAGTGACCCCTTACTTTTCCTGTGCAAAAGCTTCATGTGTTAACAGCGTTAAACAGATCTAATGGTAACCTCCTAATGAGGCTATCGAAAGAATAAAATGAAATGTTTAAATTATTTTCAAAAATGTTAAATAATGGTCTAAATGAGCAGCTCTCAAAAGCTTTTAATAATAATCTCCAAAGAGAAGTGGTTTACTGGCCAAAAATATATAAATTGCCATATAAATTAAATAAAAACGTATGCATTTTTTAAACAAATAAAACCAGATTTATTATAACAAAAAGGCTCCTCAAATCATTTTTTGACCCACCTAAAGTAATTGAAATCACTTGTTTAAATAACGGTCCAATCCTGTTCTGGTTAACAACAGTTCGACTTCAAAGCAACAATATTTTTCATGGTACCTCATTGAGTTCTGTTGGTTGGGTGTGATAACACTGTAGTAAACCTGGATACCGGAGCCAGGCCCGGGCCCCTGGTTGGACTGGGTAGGGATCAGAATGGGCTGCTGATACGTTTGCTGTGATGCACCCTGTGTCCCTTGGGGCATGGATACCTAGCACAGATTTACACAAAACAAAAAAAATCATACAAATAGGTATAGAATAATCTAACGTGTTAAAATTACTTTCTCAAAGGCTACTTATGACCACATATTTACAACAGGGACATGTAAAAGTGTAGCAGTAAATTAGTTCTTCTGTACTACAAAGGTGAACATAACCATACACACCTGATAGGATGGCATGGAGGGATATTGGACCATCATGGCTTGCATTTGATTTCCCATATTGCTATGTTGGCCAGTGCCCAGGTTTTGACTTTGCGACTGTTGAACTCCAATCATACTCTGAAAGCTCTGTGGTTGATTTGGCATCACAGTTGGGTAACCTGGAGCAATTGGAAGGAAATAAACCATATTTTATTCTGTGAGGAAGTAAACTTCACAAGTAAAATCCATTTAGGCAATTTGCTTGGTCAAAAGACCTAGAAATATCTTGTGAAATGTTCCGGAATGGCTGTAGTGTGAATTCCCGGTTGAAATGCATTTGTAACAGCAGATTGGATATTAAACTAAACAAACACTGCACTGTAAAACAGTAATTCACTGAAATTTAACTCTGAGACAGCTACTGAGACAGAAGGCCCAGGTCAGAAAATTTAAACGTCAGCGAAAACATATTTCTAAATGCTTATTATACATGGATAGAATATTAACAAGCAGACTTTACTAATCTATCAGGAACGATTGTGTCATGTGTGAGAACACTACTCTGAAATGTTATAATTAAAAAAAAAATTAACAGCTTGAGGGAGGTGTCATGACTGCCAGCGATTACAGAGGATCCTTCAATGTTGTCTTATATAGCCAGTGTTTTGGCAGTTTTCTTTCACTCTGTAAAATATATCAGTGTCAAGGTTACCAGCCAGCATTTGCAGCAATGAGTACTAAAGGGGGAATTTCACAACGGGTGCCCGGAGACTCGGAACAGCACAAAGCGAAAGTGGGGTGGAGTGGGGGATGGGCGAGCAATTTTCAATTCCTCCTGGCTTTTGGCCAGAGCGACAGCAATCAATTTGGCAAAGATGAGATGAGAAGTAGCACAAAAGGAATGGATGGCCTCTGGGGGTGGGGGAGGCTGCAGAGTAGGCTGCCTATTTTTAGCGCCATTCTCTCACCTTCACTTACAAATGGAGAACAAAGAAGAAAAAAAAGTTACATTCTGTCCTTTGCGCACTGAAGGCAGACAAAGCCCTGGATATGTCCTACTCTTGTATTCGGACAATATATAGATGTTCTATGGTTACTTGCTTCAGGTGATGCGCTTCAGCTAAATAGTAACCTGAAGAAGCAAGTCGACTTTCTTTCCCCTGTGCATACGGTCAATTTCAACATATTTTGTGATTTTCAAAAACACAGATACACCCCCTTAGGAAGTATTCAATTGTTTTGGTTATTTCTTAATCTCCAAGTATAACTTTTAAGTCTGTCTTCTGGGTTCCTCCAACAAACAGACAGACAAAAAAGGAATAAAAAGACTTTGAATTAATTATATGACTATGAATTGCCAGTCAAATCTCTATTGTGTTTAATTAACACGTTTAGGAAAGTTCTTAAAAATGCCCACCTACCAACGGATTTATCCATTTTAAATTCCATGTAGAAAGTGAAATTCAATAGTGCAGCTAAAAATCAGTGAAATCAGGATGAGCACAAAGGTAACAAATGTTTTTAAATTTGGCATTTGGCAGATGACAGGGAGTCATTCCTGAAGAGGGATGCAAAAAGGAATTCGGCTGAGAGTAGCTTCATGTGGAGAGGAAAAGGGAGGGCCAGGAAAAGAGACCGGTTCACTGTGAGAATCTTAGGCCTCTCAGACAGCGCCCCGGCCCCGTTCCCAAACTCTCGTTTGCCACAGCCCAGCATCAAAGCCGATACTTGGTGTATTAAAACAACGGCAGCCAGGTTAGCGATTACAAAAACTTGAAGCATTTCTGGATCCGATTGTCCTTAGACAGCCTGGTGCATAATCTGCTGTTAGCAGAGTGCAGCGTGGGTAGAAACAATCCTAATTGTGTGTTTTATTGGGGTGGGTATTGTGTGGGCCAAGAGGGCAATACAATGGCCAACTCAGGAAGAAAAAGCTTTCCATGCTGTAATTAGCTCCTTGCTCCGCTCTTCACGCCCCAGGGGCGTCGCCTAATTTCCCTGCTGCAGTTAGCTCAAGACAGGGCCTATTGTGGAGCTGCCATAAGAACCGATAACCAGGGGAAAAAGTGCTGAGAGTGACAGAAAAAGGAGAGAAGTAGAAGAGAAAAGTCGCCCCAAACGACTTTGCAGGATGCTACAAACGGCAGTAAATGTAGAAGAGGACGTAGGTACCTAACCTCCCCCTATTCAAAGACCAGCAGGCCAGAAGAAGAAATACAATAAAAATAGCAGCAGGTGAACACCACTCAACATCTTCATTACTTGGGGCTTAAGTATTAATAATGAGGTCGTAAGGTGTCTCGAACATTACCCGTCTGCTGTGTGGGAGGTGGGGGCATTGGCTGGCTAGGGGGGGCGCTGTACTGCACTGTGCCAATAGAGCGGTACTGCTGGTTGGAGAGCGGGTATTGGCCAGGTGTACAGTAACAGGCAGGCATCTGAAGACACAGGACAGGGGGCATGAGTACATAGAGTCAGAGTAAAAATAATTACAATTAGGTCATTTAGCAAATAAGTCCAAAGCGACTTACAATTACATGCTAATATTACATGGAGCAGATAGGGGTTAGGCATCTTGCTCAAGGATGCTTACATGTAGGCCAACTCTGGGGCTCGAACCCACGACCTTCCAGCTGGGAGTCCAACACCTAGACCACTAGATTATCCTGCCCCCAAAAACGGCAGTATTAATCGTACTAGTAGTGCCAGCATGTAATACGTACCTGCTGCATGGGTTGTTGTATGTAGCCCTGCTGCTGCATAGCTTGCTGGTTGACAGGGGGATGGGCAGGGGTTGAGTAGGCTGAGGCAGGTACGGGCTGGCCTGGGGGGGGCACCATGTAGCTGGACTGCTGTGGGGGAGCCTGGAGCACCACGGAAGAGGGGTACATGGCAGTATAGGCGTCCCGGCTCTCGCCTGAGGCCTGCCGGCCCAGGTTCATGCGGCTGAATTGGGCTCCTAGGTTCTCTTGCTGCTAGGGCAAAGCAAAACAAATCTGATGTTATGGGCTGGTGCAAAACTTTCTTGACCCGTTTTAAAGCATTTATTTACTTTCTCTACTGGCTGCCGTGGGTGGTTAGAGAACTGCATTTCTATTCATAGAAAAATTGAATTAAACATCTGCTGCTCGATTAATTATTCTTTTTCTTCAAATCTAAACCTTTAAATCATTCTCTAAAAAGGGAATATTTATTGGAAAAAGGTTACCAGAAAACTTGATTTGCATAAATATAGGTAGCAAAGCACTATAATTAGAAAATAGATTAGTCCAACTATATTCACATTTGTCATTCTTGCAATTATTAAAAAATTTGAATGGGCTTAGAGACAAAACAAATGCTAATTGGGCATGTGCTCTAGTGTCCGTAAAATGTGCCTTGAAATGTTATAAATCTCAAAGTATATTTCAAGATTCTATCAAGGCATCATTCATCTAGAAGAACTAACATTTACAGCTTGTGAGCGAAAAAGATAGGTCCGTCCCATTACGTGTATAAAAAGGTCCAGTGGGATGAAACGTAAAATAAACTGCTCCATTAATTTCATCAGGAAGACTGCATTCTTTATTCACAAGCCATGCATCACTGTCTGTGCCAATGATGCTCTAATATACCTATTTGAGTGGTAAAATGTGTGCAAATATAGAAAGACAACTTTCAGCTTTAGAAAACTAAACAAACAAAACAAAAAAACTCAAATGTAAACTCCACTGTAAGGCCATCATGGAAGGTGATAAACCTAATGAGTCCCGGGAGTCCCAGGACCACAGCACCAAACGCTAGGAAACATGCAAGCCAACATTTTTGAATGATGTCTGATAGCTATTGCTAACTTATAACTGTGGTTTATTGCTAATTGCGTTGTAGTAGTTTGGTGGCTGGCTAAATCTGTCACCGTGTATTACAGACATCACAATGTCTGCCAAATGTAAATAATCATGTGTGAGCTGGCCTGTTTCGGTTAGGCTATATAAATTGTGCATATTATATGGTAATCCTGTTGGGAAGTGGTCCCGTGCTGGGCAAGTTATATACAGTTGGTGTCTATCTACACAGGTAGAACATTCTGTTCAATAGTGTTTGGAAACCATTTCCATCCAGATTAATCTAATAAATTAGGAATATATTTACAAACGATTTACTATTTAAGATTGGCTACAAAAAATGTGCAGGCCTTTTTATTATTATATAAATTAGTATATTATATATTATTCTTTTTTGTGTAAATAGTGAGTCAAGTTATAGGCCTTTTGTTATTTATGTTGTACATTAACCAGTAACCACCTTGTTCAGCCATGAAAAAACCTGGACGACCACTCCCAATATGTAAAGGAGAGGGTTGGCAAGTGAGATGACAGATGGGACATATTCATGTAGGGAGGTTGGAGGGGGAGGTGGAGAGAGAAGAGACAGGTACCACAGTGTATTGTTGGTTAGGGGATATGGAGAGATGGTGCTGCGTAGCATAAGCGACCGTTGAGTACTGGACAGGCTGAGCGGAGGGCTGCAGGGGCCGGGCTGGCTAAGAGAGAGACGCACAGAGAGAGAGATGGAGAAAAATACAAGGAAACAGAAGAGGTAGAGAGCCAGGTTTTAGTCACAGACAGGAGAATTATTGTGGCACAGTAAGAAAGAAACGGCAACGGTTCAGATATAGACACTGGAGTTAAAGACAGCCTGGGAGTAGCAACATACTGAGGTGAAAAATCTAAACAATATGGATGTTGAGACAAAGGGATAAGTCCATATATGATATGCGGAGGTCAGGGACCATCAGAAGCTTTTTGGGGGACCATGAGATTTCAAGATTTAAAATAATCTTGCTAAATCTTTCTGCAAATATTTATTATTTTATTATCTTTATAAATAATTATGCATTGTTTGGTGTTTTAAATTATGTTGGTTGTCGTTTATATCTATACAGCTATATCAATGTTACAAAAAATACAAAATTAAAAAAGTTAATTTGTAATTATTTTTACAAATTCGGACAATTTTTGGGGGCGTGTGGCCAGACCTGGGAGAGGATGTGGTTGGCTGGCAGGTGTTGGTGAGGGCCCGGTGGGGGTGGCGGTGGATGCGGGGGCAGCGGTAGAGGAATGGGCTGCTGGCTCCTGCCCTGCTGAGGGGCAAAGCTGGGATTGTAAACCACCGCACTGCCATCTGGGTTCACAAAGGGCTGGCCTATAAGGGAGAGATATGACAAAGACAGCGCCAATATAAATGACTGCAAAATAAGAAATATAATCAACAAGTCAAAATAAATCAGAGATTCAAGTGTCCCTTTTAAAAGTTGGAATGATAACAGTAAAACATTTAACATTTTTAGTGGTTGAAATCTTGGCTTTGCAAGTACTGTCTAAATGTAAGTCAGAAAAACACTGAATAGAGAATCCATTTATCCACAAACATTTATAATATATTGCCTAGAACGCTGAGCCTGTTGTGGGTGGTCACTGTGTGTTGAGAATCACTACAAAATGAGCTAGATAATGATTTTAATTGGTAGTCATTTCATGTTCTAATTGCTGATGCATTGTTGGCTCTCACAAATGTGTCAATAGTTAAAAAAAAATTAAATATACACAGCGATATATACCGGCTTTAGTGACATCCATCAAATCTGGCTTTCCACAATTTGTATTCTACAGACATATTTGAAGAGCACATTACTGGCTTAATTACTGTCATAATTTCAAGACAGACGATTGTCAGGATAAACTTATAATGGCTCCTCCCTGAATCCAATATCAAAGAATTAGAGGTTGCAGGTGACGTCCAGTTACCCTGAAAACCTCCATTTTCCAAGAGGCAGATAACATACATTTTAGGGATTTTGCAACTATCCATTTGATTAGTCCTTAAAAATAAGGTCAATAAGCACTTTCACACCCTGGATGACTATAGAAAACAGAACCAACTGGCCATATTTGCTTTATCAGCTCCAAGCATATTTAAGACCAGCCTAGTAAAGAGGAAGACTTTAGACATCAGTGGTTGGCCCATCTATTTTTTCTACATCCAATTAAGTGTATAGTACAGCTTAATTATCTCTGTCCCGGCAACAGTTTGGGGAAATTTGTTTTGACCAGTGTCTGCTGTATTTATCTCATGAGACAGCTATTTTTTTTTTTAAGTGCCTATGATGCCTAACCATGGGAGGGAGACAGGGATCGAGGGAAGGGGAATCTTATTTGCAAGTAAGACGTCTTGGATGTTGACTCCAGTGTTACTTCACGACTCTCGGAAAATTATACACTTTGGGCTCATTGATTTAGTATTTATTTAATATTTATTTTTTTATTTTCTTCGCAATTATAGAGATGAGGCAATATCCAAATATTGGTCATTTGAAATATACGTTTTACATATCGGCACATTATTAATGCATGACATGGTGGGGATCTGCTATTTTGCCATCCCACCTTTAAGGTATGGAAAGAAGCTTTTACACACTAACAGAAGTAGTAGGATGACAGAATGAACTGTAACTTGTTAGTTTTGAAGGGTAAGACAGGACACGCATACACAAGGCTCTTGGTTCTATGAGGCTGAGTAATTTGTCCACTGGTCTTAAGATACCAACCTGTGTGTGGGTTGACCAAGATACTCCCTGGCGGTATCACTGTGGCTTCAAGTGGAAACAAATAGTAGCTAGTGTTAGTCGTGGATGACGGCGGTGCAGGTGGCAGTGCCAGTCCATTCCTACCCGCCTCGTAAGACACAGAACTACTAGTGCAGACTGGGTAGACCACCGATGTGGGGGTGTGGCCTGGCTGGGTTAGAGCTGGGATGGGGAGGGGCGGCTGGGAGCGGGACAGGGAGCCCGTGGAGGACCCTACACTACTAGACGACTCTGAACCTGGGGAGGAAGGTAGGAGGAACAACAAGGAAGCCCTTAACCTCCCCGCACAGCAAGAGTTCATGCTCTGAGTCCACAGGAAAGGGGATGGGTATTAGCATGTCGTGATCGCCATGCGAGTGATCGGTAATGCTTGAATTCATTGGCCAATAGTGCGGTCAAGGAAAATAAGTGGGAACTTCCACTCTTATGTGAAATGGTAAATTCTGGATTTTGTGTTAATGATATAGTGCCAAAAACACTGAAGGCGATATAAATTTAATTAAAAGTTGCCTGAACAAAGGGATACCTATTTTGGGAGGGGTGATAAAATATAATAAATTTGTTCACAAATGTTAGTGTGACTTGTAAACTAACAATCTGGTTACAGAGCAGAGGTTTAGCCAATAGTTTGGGCACATTATGTTTAGTTTTTTTACTGTGCACGTTTTCTTTTTTTTCTTTAATATTGTAATATACTGCAATTGCAGAATATTTTCGTTTGGTGATATTTTCATATTATTGAGTTTCCTGGTGATTCCCACCCCTACTTGGTGGTGTGTTTTATTACAGTGCTTACTTAACAATACATTACTTTCCTTTTCCATAGACAAAGCAGCCAATGAATTCAGAATCAAATTTCAGCATGTGAACATTCAGTGAAAAACATGTAGAACAATGAAGGGTAGTAGGAATCCCAGTAATCTGAGGGACTGGGCATGGCGGGGCTGCAATCTATCGAGAGCACATTGTCAAACACCGATTGTTAAGAGATGTTAGAGAGTGAATGTTATGAATGACCAGACTGCATTACAGAGCTACCACAGGTAGAGACCTTAGCCTGGACCTGCCAATCATCCAAAGAAAAGTGCTCAATTTTTGTCTTCGATTTTGATGGCAGCGAGAAATCTAATCAGATCAAAGAAGACCCTGTATACAAAGTCTTTGCATTTAAATTAGCATGGGCTTAAAGGCAGGTCGTGAGCTCGGACAGGTGCTGTGGACTAGGAATTTAATTTTTATGGGATGGGTCATGACACACAAGTACAACACAATTTATATACAGATTATAACTCGAACTTCACTACTTCACTAGCCTCTGGCAAGTGAATTCAGGCTAAACAGATTTGTTAAAAAGGTCATTAAAAATACTTAACCCAAAAACAGTAATAAATGTATGAATTACTTCTCACAGCCTGGAATGCTGGGGGAGAAACATTTTTATGACACAATGGAGATGATAGGGGATCCAAAATTGAAAAATCAGCTGAGCACTATTTATTGTTTTTGGATGAAGTATTCCTTTAAAGTCACATTCAGATAAAAGGGTTGATTGGTACAAATTAACCCTGAATAAACCTTTGAAGGCTATTTGGATTGTGAATAGGTGTTCTCATCCAAGGTCACGTGTATACTTACAGGTCTTTGAGAGCCGACTCATGCTCTTACTGCTGCCTATACTGTCTCCTCGGACGAGGACGGAGATTCCACTAAAACTGCTGGCCTTGGTCATTGCTGGCCTCAGGTTGCGGTTAGAGCTGTCGGAGTCCGTGCTGCTCCACGGTCGTGGATCAGAGTACTTTGGCTCATTCTCTGAGCTGCTCTGGCGACTGTTAGTCGAGCGCCCATCTTTTAACCTAAACGACACCGCAGTGAGATAACAATTACATCCCAGCGGGGATTACAACAGTGTAAAACGGAGTCCTACTTCTAATTTGCATGTGTGGACACATAATTTAATTGCTCATGCAAGCTTCTCAGTGATAATATGAATAATTTTAAGTTATAGGAATATAAATCTTTTTTGTAAACTTACCTAAACATTTGCCGTCTCTGCTGTGTACAGTTGGAGGTCTCATCCTCTTGTATCCTGTATAAAAATAAAAATGAAGTAAAAAAAAAAAATCATAGACTTCCAATGTATCATTTTGAGTGGTTTACTGTATCTTTCACAACATGTTTGGGAAGTTACCTTTTCTCAAGTGCAAAGCCATCTGGACCCTGGAATATTAAATATTGAAAATATTATATACAAATAAACACACTAAACATAATATAGAAATTATTTATCCTCAGTGTGCTTAAGAGGTACATTCTCTCACATCTTGAGCAAATATCCTGTCCCGGGCACGCTGGTACTCCTCCTCCCGCTCTTCTATGGACTTGCTCCTTCTGTCGTCTTTCAGCCGCATGCGCATCTTAAAAAAATAAAAATAAGGACTTTTCCATTTGCATCATATAAAAATATGTGAAAATAGAATAATATGTCAAGATATCTGTGATAAGATTCCAGTGGTATAAAGTAGCCAATTACTTTCACTTACAAAATATAATTGATATTTATACTCCACTACAATGTCAACAAATTTGTTACTCTAAAAAATAAATACATCATATTTTTTTTTTTTTTTAAATGCATTTACTTTTTTTTTTAAATCTATTTAAAGCTGGAATATAACGGTATATATGTACCCTTCAAGAAAAAGATATGTTGGTAAACCACAAATTGTACTGCTTTTAATACTATATTGTTGGATGATTACTTTTGATACTTAAGGAGACAATGCTCATTTACTACAATTACAATTTACAATTAGGTCATTTAGCAGACGCTTTAATCCAAAGCGATTTACAATTACATGGTGCTATTACATGGAGCAGGTGGGGGTTAGGCATCTTGCTCAAGGATGTTTACAGGTAGGCCAACTCTGGGGCTCGAACCCACAACCTTCTGGCTGGGAATCCAACACCTAGACCACTAGACTATCCTGCCCCTATTATTACAACTTGCACCTTTACTTGAGTAATTTGCTAGCAAGTTATGTGACCAAGTATGAATTTGCATTACTTGTTCCACCCCTGTGTGATCCCATGGTCTCAGGATGACTGCTGGATAAACCTTTCTAATTGCCGTTTGGCTACTGATGGCCTAGTTTGTTATTTCTTTCTGTGCAGTGCTGGGCTGAGACAGCATCAAAAGGGGCCTTACCATATTGTCATCTTTGTCTGAGCTTGAGTTGTCCCTTTTGAGAATGTACCGCTTCTGGAAATCATCGCTCTTGTCATCTTTGATGTGTTCTGAAAACTTCTGATCGGGTCTGCGGAGAGAGGGAGAGGCAGTCGGTAAAACAAACATAGCAAGCGAGGGTGGGTGGGGGGGAAGGGATTCAGCGGTCAGTGGGCGGGGGGCACACCGGAATAAAAATCTGGAATGTTTACCGCCCATAAGCCCTCATCCTCCCCCTGCAAACCTTGCGATATTGAAAAACGGAGATAATTAAGTTTCTCTAAAAAACTCATTTCAGGGCCTGGCACAGGAAAATCTGTCCTGCCTCTGCAGAAGATACAGAGTCTAATTTCTGCAGGCCTAAGCCGTTTAAATAAAAGCAGGCTGAGAAATTCAATTCGGGCATGTGCTGAGAGATGATGGGGGCGGGGATCCATGTGTGGTGCGTGTGTGAGATTACTCACATCCTTGTATTGCTAGTTTTGTTGATGATTACAGATTTCCCAGTTTGATCAACATTGTGGTCAAGGCCGAAGTAGGCGGCGACTCTGTGCAGCAGCATTCTGTGGTAGGAGGTCATCGGGGGAAATTTTCTTTTCTGGCTTCTGAGAGAGTGTAAGAGGGAAAGAGATTGAATGATGGTGACAGGGAAAGAGAGAAGCCAAGGACGGAATCAATAATTCACTAGACTAAAAGAGGACAATTAGTAATGCGTTTTCAAACGACATCACTGTGGCACAGCCCAGAGTCAAATCTAATTAGCACCCCCAGGGCAACGCAGGAACGCAATGTATCAAAATATGCAGGGGTTTAATCGAAAAAACATGGAACAGCTTATTCAGTAGTAATGTAGCGCAAACATATCAGGGGAAAGAGGCTCAACACTCACTCGTTATTACTGATGAAGTCCAGAATGTCCTGTTCCAACTTGAGCAACATCATTCTATCCCTGGAAAGGTTTTAAACACATAATTAAACCCAAGACTGGTCAGTCATACTAGCAGTCATTATCTTATAAATATGAGAGAGAATGTACTTAGCAAATACACTTAACAGGGATTCAAGCATTGGCAGGTTGCTTTTTAGGGAGATACAATGCTTAAAAAAGGAGAAGTGTAGGGTTTTTGACCCCCATGTGATTCATCTCCAGCATGAGCCATGCTTTAAGCATCCTTGCGCTGCCGAACCTCCCTAATACTAATTGTACTTAACATTAGTTGCTTTCTATAAAATATACATTTATATATTATAATACGACGTACGTACATAGTGTACACACCGCAGAGCTATGCAATGCAAGGGTGGGTCCCTGGTACCATGCACATAATTGATTCTAAATGTGTCTGCTAAAAGCCCTTGCTAAATGACTTAATGAATTGGGGCATGTGCATATACATGCATGTGCTTCATCCAATCACGCGCTTGTGTATACAAACACAATAGCTGTACCATCTGTAGTATTTTGACTGAGGTATTTCATGGTATTTATTGGAGGCAAAACAAACTGTGCTCAGGTGGTATGCATGGACAGTATATACAATATGGAGATACCCTGCCCAAAACAAGGTTCAAATGTGCATTTAAAATTAAAATAAATAAATATAATCACAAAATTATAGTAAATCATAGAGACTTCTACTTTAATCATGATCGAAAGAATAAAACAGCTAGGTGATCAAAGCAGACAAAAATATCAAATAAAACTTAGTTTGCATTGCCTACACACCTGGGGTTGTTTTTCAGTGTGTTTACCAAGAATTCATGGAGATCGATCCCAGTGGAGTCTGTATATTCCTGACTGGAATCTGAAAAGGAGAAAAAAAAAATTGAGCGGAAGAAATAAACAATGTCTTGTTTATTAGAAGATTTATAAGATTTATTTTGCTGACGTAATATTGAACTTACTTTAAACCCAAACTCTATAGCTTCCTTAGAATAATACCTTACTTGAGGTCAACGCACTGATGTTTTGAATGAAATATTCCTTTGATTGCTGTAATAAAGAACTGAAACCATCAGCACCCCCCAACCCTAACCTCCATTGGTTTCCTTTACTTCTCAAAACATTCTTCCAACGCGTATATGAAGCTGGTCAAAACATTTCCTAGTAATACTTTTTTACAAATTGTTCTTACGTCGGCCTATGAGACCAGTATCACAAAAACAGACATTTGGTTCACCGACAGCAGCGACAAAAGAGAATATTTCATCCTTCAACATCAGCTTATGGACTTGAGTTAAGAAAGCTATACAGTCAAAGACTGCAGTTCAATATCACCTTAGCAATGCAAAGGGCTTTGCTAAAGTTCCAAATGGAAGTCAAGAGGCTGTGTACCACGGGACAACATTTTCCTGGTCATTTTCTCAGGCTTCTCCAACTTGTCAACACTCATGTCTTTGTCATCTTCGTTCTTGGCCAGTGTCTGCGGGTCTTCGCTGTCAAATGACTGGATCTGAATTTTATTAAGGAGAAATAAAGATATTCTTGTTTCACTTAACACAATTATTTGAAGGAAAAATATTACTCATAAATCAGTGTCTAAATTGTTTTCTCCGGAAATTAAGTCATTGGAAGTCAATTAGAAATATTGCACTTGCATATAAGCATGTCCCTTAAGAAGGCTGCAGAGGGCCTTGTGCAGTATCAGCTTAATGGTTTTGTCATTTATCACTCTGCCAGTAAGAGTGACATACAAAAGCTGTTCTTTTAGGCATTATGCCAAATACAGCCAGAAGGGAAACTTCGAATTGGATGAAATAAAACAGCTACAGCAGCAACGGGCTGTAAAGTGAAACCACTCCGTATGGCCATGTGTGCATGGCGTGGCTGCTTTAAAGAACTAAACCCCAGTGTACATAGACAGAGTTTGAGACCCAGCAGAATTTCCCCTTCAAACTCTCTTGCTTTAATACAAATAACGCCAGTTTTATTTTTTTATTTTATTTATTTTTTAAAAAGGGGGAAAGCTGCAGTGTTAACATTTGGAATAATGGCGGACTCATTGCTGGCCCCCACTGTGAAAAGCAGCTTGGGAGTGCTGCAGCTTGCAAACAGAGGTTACACGTTTGCATTGAATGCCAGGAAGGGCCTTGGGGATTCCTCCTAAAAAGGAAGTGCAATTCAGCCATTTCAAAGCATTCATTTGCCAGACGATTTTCGTTCCCGTTTTCCCGGAAATAAATGATAGATTTGCTTAAACAGTCAATACACTCATTTTATTCAAATAAAATAGCTTTCTAACATATACAGGGAGGGATCAGCATAAAGGTGAACAGTTTTTTTTTTTTTAGGGGGGTACATTAGGCAGCTTCTTTCTTGGCAGTTTAATACATCTTGCGTGCATGATTATGCAGTAAAATGGAAGGTTGGACACCAGACGATGGGTTGGTGTGGTATGTTTTTTTTTGTGGGGGGGTTTACCTGGTGTT
>JAODLI010066232.1:0-14679 GCA_027575585.1 Percopsis omiscomaycus
ATACGTAATTCTAAATCACATTGCTTTTAGACAGATTGGATTATGGTGATAAGATTTTGGAGATTAGCCAGCTGGCTAATCTCCAAAATCTTATCACCATTTGAACTACAATCTTTTAAATCATTATAAGGTTGGGTATTATTACAAATGAAAAAATTAATGAATCCTTTGCCCTGCAGCCCTAATGGCCTAAATGTTTTTGCAAGGTAGTAATTAATTACTTGGGCTTGCATAAATGTTAAGAGTTTGCTATGTACACAAGTTGTTTTTTTCCACGATGACATTCTCTCATTTTACATTCTTATGCGTTGACAACTAGAATCTTAGAAATTCATTTTACATTCTTATGCGTTGACAACTAGAATCATACAAATTCATTTTACAGATTACGGTGTGAAATGCCTTAACCAGTGGTACCAATGTGATGCTAGGCAGGGACTCTCAGAGACCAAGGCACAGAACATTCACTTATGATGGATTGGCCCAACTGTTCCAAGTTCTCTGTTCTCCGTATAATAACCAGCAAACCCAAAGGTGCATTTAAGGCCTGGCCAACCCGAACGGCTAAAACACAACTCAAGTGTTCACACTTTTGTGTTTATGTTATGGTGATGAGTTGTGTCGCTAACCTAAACCATTCTCTATAAATGGAAAAACAAGTGTAGAAGTATGTAGTATGAAAATGTTACAATAGTCCAAACTCCAAAGAGTACTTTGACTACAGAAAAAATGCATAAAGGAACTCGCATTATGCAGCTGAATGGTTAAATCCTTTTTCTATATTTTTTTCAGTTTTTGACTGAGGTCAGTTAAAATAGCTGTGTTTAAATAGTGTAAAAACCAAAGGAATGCATTATTTGAAAAATAAATGAGAGGAAGAAAAGGTGAAGACAGGGTTGGGGGAAAGGGAGGGAGGGAGCGTGGCATTGCTGACCATTGCGAGACTCATCCATCCAGAACATGCTGGGCTGCTCTGTTTCGATTACTGGCTTTGTGTCAGGTTTGGAGGAAGGAGAGGTGCATGACTTTGATTGAGAACAACCCCCTCCCCCCTTCTGAGCAGGACTGACAAAACATATCAACTAAGCAGAAACATAATTTCAGATTCCCTCCACCCCCGCCTTCCCCCGCTAGCATCAGGGCCATGTCTCCAAGATTACAACTCTCCGAATCAGCCGGAGATGGCGGCCTCTCTTTACATTGCACATTATTCAACAAAGGGCAGTTTTTATTCTGTCAGCCAGAGACAGGTACTCAATTATTCAAAAGCTTTTTTTTAAACTCCTACTGTGCATGTACAGAGTTCAGGGTTTACTGAGGTGGCTAATGAAAATATATTTATGAGCAACTTGAATGCAAGCTTTCCATTTGAGGTAATGACCAACTGCAAAATTAGCACAACCATTAGACTGTACAATTGCACTTACACAACATAATCTTGATGTTATCTGGGATTGCCCTGGGGCAGTGTTTGGCCCCTGTGAGACCGAGGAGTTTAAAGAGGTGCAGTGTCCGAGGTGAAAAGCCTGACGTGGAACCACCCTCATCTACTCACGCTGCCCAATAATCTCTGATTCATGTTCTTACAAACATATAGACACAAAGACACTCAAACACAAATGGATGTGCACAACACAAAGATTCTCTTCCGCGTTGTGTTTTAGTTTTACTTTTTGCCAAGCTGTCTTAAAATAGTTGCCAATTCTGAATTATAATGGCCAATTAGCACGCTGCAGTTTGTCTGCTATAGCTTGTTCTTATGGGAAAAGCCTTGAAAGTATCACTGCTTGGCGTAAACTCCTATTGTATTCTCTCTCCTCTTTATTCATCAGAAGTAGTGAGTGGTATTAATTTCAGTATAATAGCAGTGGATTTGAAAAGCATCTGTTACAGTATAAGAATGTTTTATATCCGGACTATTATTGAAAATGTGTACTCTAACATTAGCCATCACAGAACCTATATTCTATAACATCTTTGACGTTCCATAACTATTCTTCTGGCTTCGAAAACCACCTTACGTCGTTATCGTGTCGTGTGTGCCATACACACACAAATAATACAACAGCACCATGTTTAGCTATACATTTAATGCATGTAACACTTTATCAGAATGTTAAATATGGACTGTTGCTTCATATAAAGGGATCTATGCTGTTAAGAAATTATCTAGAGTTGCGGCTAAAATGTCAGGCCTACTCTCTATAAAATAAGGGCTATTATGTAATATCCCTCTCCAGCCACTTTAAAATGAATGGATCGTGAACATCTGTGAGCAGGGATCAAGGGGGCAGCTCCCAGTGGGAAAGCCGAACAACAGTTTTCCATTTCAAACCGTAGCCCCCTGTGATGTCCGCTGTATGCTGCCTCTGAACGAGTTATATTGAGATAGTACTATGTAACATATACTGTAGACTTTAAGGCAATAACATAAGATAATATTTTTCCAAAATTATGGTGGTTCTCAAATAATACTCCACCCCCTCTTTTGGTTACATGTATATGTATGATAATTAAATGATACAAAATAAAAATTTAAAAGAGAATATGAATCAAAATCAAATGTACTAATTTATCATATTGTCCATATGTAATTAGGCTACTTAACAGGTAATGTTGAAATAGCGCAACACATCTCTAACCACGGACTGCCATTGTGGTTATCCATATTCTTCCATAAAAACCAGTAAAGTAGCCTATTTCTCCGTTTATTGTAATAGAAATGCTACATGATGTCCTTTGAATTGGCACGTTGGAGCGAGATGATCCCAGGAATATCCCACAGCCTGCTGCTCCCGGAGTTCTCTCCGTTTCAGCTCGTTCTGCACTTTGGCACTGCAGCTGTGCAGCATGTAAACTGACAACCACGAATCATATCCGCACACTGTCGCTTCCAGCATCAGTACATATGGGACGACATTTCACTCTGATCCAAATTCGCGTACTTATACGTACTAATAAACAATACTGAGTTGTTATAACCACCATTTTAATTCCACCATCATAGTACATTCAGGCGTAAATGTGTAAATTACAATATATTGTGTAAAATATATTTCCTACCTCACTCATGATGGACAATAATCTCGGGGTTGCCCGCGGTTTCCAAAGCGTGAAATGCAGAACTTGAACTATCAGCCAGTCTTCTTTTAAACAGTGGCTCGCCGCGGAAAGAGAAGCTTTATAAAGTGAAAGCTCAACTCCTCCGTGTCATCACGTTTCCACTAAACCAATAGGAATGCCCTTGGAGAATTTGTCTCGCAAGTCACCACCCAATGCCTTAAAATATTAATAGGTTGTGTAAGCCTTTTTCATCATATTCAGAGTCATTACTTCTCTTTTCCTTTGATGAACTTCTGGTCACAGTATGAAATAGAAAAGGAAGATTTTTTTTAATTGTGACCACTCCGAGTTTCAATATATAGATCGTTACCTGTTCCGTCAGAGAAAAGTTCGGTTACTCTATAGTTCCATACCATCAGATGTTTTATATTTCGACAGCAGCCAAGCTGGGAGACCATTCGACAAGTAAACGCAGAAAGATCACTATTTATTTAGCACTAGAGCGGATGTTTGAATAAATTGTCCTACGGGACATTCAGAGGAGCATCAGCAAAGACCTAGATGAACCCAAACTGGTGGAAAAATTCTATATATCTGATATATAGGCCTATATATATAATTATTTGAAATATATCAAATAATGACCACATTATATTAATCTTGCATGGCTTGATATTTCTCACTTTGTGGATGTTATTTACGCCTAAATGGGTAAATATTTACGCCAAAATTCTCCAGCTCATTGCTTGAGAATGGATGGATAAAAAATACGACACAAAAACACTATATTTCTGTGGGCATATGCTTCTTTTCATAAACATCAAAGCTTGATAATCTTTTTGGCCAAGCATGGGTGCATTTGTACAAAAGTGTGTGTGGCTGAGTGTGAAAGTGTATGTGTGTGTTCCTTTAAATACTTGTGTTTACAATTAGGAGAGAAGAAGTATCCTTGAAGGGGGTTAGCCTCACCAAAATTTTGACAGTGTATCAAGATCTTCTTTGGCTCACAACCACATTTAATCAGTTGTCTGTCTGTCTGTGTGTGTGTGTGTGTCTGTGTATGTTCTTGTTCCTCTCCCACAGCTGCCACACACACATACACACACACACACAAACTGGTCAGAATCAATCTCATCTTTAATACAAGAGCTGCAGGAAGCAGTTGGACCATAGAGAGACAGCTTTTCTTTTCATCTCTCTGTGAGTGAACACACCTCAACACAGAGGTCGTAAGCCAGAACCCAGGAACCCAGGAACCCAGGAACGGAGGAACCATAAGAACAAATTACACCCGAGCTGGTGACGTAATTCTGACCAATCTGCCCCACAGTTTGGGCATCCCTGAGATAAACAAAGATTTCTGATTAAGACACCACGTTATGTTCTGATGGCCTATTCAATTTTATGGTATGATGCAAGTGTGCATAGCTATGCATGCTAGCAGCTGCTTAGCTTAGCTTTGTTGCTTGCAGTCTCTTTTATGTGCTCCAGCTCCATCAATGTGGAATGTTGTGAGACTAGTCCAATAACGATAGGACTCCCTCCTCTTCAAGTCAAGTGCCCAGGCAGACAGAGTCTTACCTTCATGTAGAACAATAAATGAGGAGGATATGTCGCAACTAGGCAGGACAATGCACACGTAGGCCTACACTGTATAAATCTGCATGTAATTATAATTAGCGGTTTCAGAGAGGTCACATTTGTTGTCTGTTTACGTGTGTGATTTCATGAAACAATGTCCCTGAAAGAGAATTGATTCCAGAAAAGTGGGCCCTGGTGGTAATATAATTTAGGATTTCTAATTGTGTTATAGTGTTGAAATACCAAAAGTTAGAACAAAATTTACTCTAACATATATGACACATGGCTAACAGTGGTTCTCATGTAGTGTTGTTGTGACATTTCCTACTGCTTGTAATATGTGAAGAGACTATAACGTATAGATGTCAGTCTATGGCTGCAACTGAAATTATGTGTTGTTGTTATGTTGTTTTTTAATATGTTTTTGTCATTATACCACTGTAAACAGAAGCTGTAAAATCAGACGGCTACCTGGGATTTTACTAAAGCCTGTGTTGTTTATTTGTTGAACATCACTAGCAAACTGCCTATGGGTTTCTATTATGGGAAGATAACAAAGATCCTAGCTTGACCATAAAAGTAACCATTAACACCATCTTTTCTCCTCTGTCACTTCTTTAAGGATGGTTATCAGGCCAGCTCATCTCCCTTTTCCAATAATGTGTTGTAAATGTGGTTATTAAGAACATAATTAACCAGATAGCATCACAGATGATAGAGAAAATATATGCTTGTTTGTTTTCGTTCAGCCTAATGTAATGTGAATTAAATCGCTTGGCTGAATGACTTTGGTGTGATTTATATCTGAGGTGCGTAATAGCCAATTAACGTGAATTTAGTGTTTTAACTGATACAAAACACACTCCCTCCCCCTAAAAAAGTATTATACATTTTCACATGAGCCTTGTATAATGCTAAGCAGCTGGAATAGCACCGAGACATTTGTGACAACCTCATCTAATCAATTCACACGCCTTATGACTAACATGCACATCTCCCACAATTTCCATACGGAGGACTGAAGGCATAATTGCCGAGCACATCTCTGTTAATACCGAGCCTCAGCATGGAGCTACAGTGCAGTCAGTGGAGCGTGACTAGTAACATGGCCAGACACATCTACTGTGTGGTGTGTGTCTGCATTGTGAGTACAGACACACACACACACACACACACACACACACACACACACACACAATCATTCATCCAAAGGTTAAGGTATGTTACTCATTTATGCAAAGGTTACGGTATAGAAAGTAAAGATTTACACACACACACACACACACACACACACACACACACACACACGCACAAACACACGCACACACGCTGTAAACGTGCGTTTCTTTACACTATCTAAACAAACAGTGCGTCAGAAGAGCCCGGGGACAGTCTCAGTGTTTTGTGGCTGTGGCACATACTCCTGTGAGCACCACTGGAGAGGCGCAGACAGCTGCATAATGGAATCTCACCCAGGGAATGCCTGACAGAGCTCTGCATGTCCAGGATGCACTCTTCCCACATCATAGCTATTTTCAGGTCCTCACACTCATTTTCTCTCTCTCTCTCTCACACACACACACACACACACACACAAACATTTCTCCCCACTGTTCCTTTTTCTTCTCCCACACATCTTATCATTTGCACACGTGATGCTGCCACACCTGGCGGTGCATACAGTACAGTAGTAACAGCCAGGTCTTATGGCTCTTATAGCTAAACAGGTCCCCGCTTGGTTAAATGTTTCCCCTTGTCTGAATGTGCAGAGCCATCTTTTTAATGTGTGCTAGCTGCTAGGCGCTCAGAGTCACAGAGCCAATCGGCTTTCATTAGCTCAAAGCTTTTTGAAGGGAAAGTAGGGTGCCTCTAATGAGATGCATGGTGCGTGTTTGTGTGAGGAAGCATGGGAGAGCAACAGTGGTTTACTGCTGGGAAAATAATAGTTTTAAACGGTGTCCTCGTGTACAGAACACGCGTGTGCTGTCATTGTTAGGCTTTATAGACTAAAGACGTCAATAGATCCTTAGACAATTTTTCTTCAATATTTCAAATTACTTGTAATAGTTTTTCAGTATATTTTACATACACACACACAAGAAAAAATATTACCACACACATACACTTGAGCACCATGCCCAGTGCTTGTTTCCTGACAGCTGTTGTCACGCTGCAGCTTTCCAGACTGCAAATATTATGGCCTCATTATTAGGGATTGAGACTGATAAGAGCCTATTTGAGAGTCACACTGCAGTTGGACACCTGCCTGACAGAGAGAGAGACAGAAATGAATGAACTAGAAGCCACCAACCTGTAAGTGAACCTAGCATTCATTGGATACTGAGGTCTGGATTCAATTTATCTGGCCTTGTCTGCACTCATGATCAATACCAATCGTATTACAGGTGGATCTGTGCCAAGCCATCCCGCACTGTCAGCACTTGTGTATGAACAGATAGGCTTGGGAATAATGTCAATACTACTGTTTATTCATATCAATAACACGGAAATGGTAATTAAATCCATCTCAAACAGATTAATCGCATTGTGTGCATCAATACCAAATCAGAGATAATTGTCAATGGATAGCAAAGTCAATTTGAGGTTCAGTTGGCACTAATGGTGTCAACATTACACTGCATAAAGAGTCTAAAACAGAACTGATATCAGTAGATCTAAACCCATTACAATTCAACTCCTAGAAACTAACTACTAACTAGTAACCTATAAACACATTACGCCAGATAATACAGTAGTTACCAATGAGATATGGCTTGATGATTAAGTGAATTATTACACAAACCTGCCAACTATAATATATCTAATGCGTCATGACACTCTCAGTGGTTGTTCCTACTACTACTACTGTAGTCTGGTAAGCCCATCCTGATCTTGCAGCTCCACGATTTGTTCCAACCAGTCAGGAAACTCGCTGTTCAAAACAGTTTAGGAGAGAGGCGGTGCCAATAGGTGTCAATCAAATCATCAGCAAGGAATTGGTCAGCCTTCAACTAATTAGAAAAGGAACCATGTGGGGGTGATTTTCAAACACTGAACTACCCACCTGGACACTGATTGGCTGGTTTTGAATGGATCGTTTCCAGACTGCAGAGTGGAACTAATCATGGAGCTTGCGACACTAAATAGTGTCACCATAACACTATTTGGTACAGAAAGCAATTTCAATTATTCTAATTAACGTAAATATATACAAAAATGCATAAATATGTATGTAAATATATTAATGAAAATGCTATTTTAAAATATTTTACCGAGTACCAAGTAACTATTTTGTTGCTGTTGAAAACAGGTGTAACTGAAACGTATTGTACATGCAATCCAAAGCATAAATAAATACTTTTTTTGTGGATGTTTTACTCCAAGAGAGTTTTAAAGCACTAAACCATGAAAACAACATATAATCTCAACAAATAAGAATGCTTCCTCGTGTGGTTTTCTACAACTCGGTAGAGAGAGTGGTTCATTTAAAATGAAATTTAAATACAGAAATTGCTTATAGTACACCTATTATGGTGCCGTGCGGTGCAGGAAGTTTGTTATTCCTTTTTACATAGGGAAACAGCGATCCCTTGTTTACTTTCATTTCCTCAGCAAAGGGGGTATGAAATCAACATGCTCACGTGTGCAGCAAGTCCACACTGGAGGGGTGCAATCACATTGTGTCACTTTGCCCTTGGTTCAGCTGGGAAACAGCGAAACCATTCATTTTCCCATTTTCTCTGTACAGCAGAGGAACGGTGAATGGTGTTTTCCACTCAGCAGTTAAAGAGAGACAAGGGGAAGATGTGTCAGTGCTTAATTAAGATTACGCACACAGCAAAAAGACCTAGGCTTCCTCTAACGTCCAAATGGCATTATTGAAAAGTGGATGGGTTTTACTACAGAGTACCATGCTGTATTTTATGAGACTGGAAATTGCTGAACAAAGAAAAAGCCCTACTCAACAAAAGCAGAAAAATCCCTGGCAGAGGAAGAGGGTACTGATAGCCTATCAATACCCATTAGCTGGGAAACCTATTAATTATTTCTCATTCACCTCCTCTGCCTTTGAAGAAAAAGAGAAAGAGTGAAAGACCAAGAGAGAAAGACAAATAGATTAGAAAGTTCTTAGAAGACCAGATATTTCAACTTAAATGGAATGCAATCTCAAAGGAATCAATAGGCACTGTTTACAGAATAGTAAGTGGTTTGAAACCCCCAAAAAGCTATATGCTACTGGGTCATTTAAGGACTACTAATAAAGTGGCAATGCTAAAGTAGCAGGGGTTTACTTTTTGAAGATGAACACTTGCTTATGTGTATTGTTTAATGGGACTTGTAGTGAGATGTAATGGAAGCTCAGTTTTCATTATACATCTTAGTCTTGGTTATTGCATGCAAATTGAGCTTGGCTAAATACTTGAGGTCAGTAATAAACTTGGAATTAATCTGCACCTGCCTGAAGGTGATGCAATCTACTCTGATTACTCTCTCTCTTTCTCTACCTCTCTCTCTTCCTATCTCTCTCTCACCATCTTAACTGCTAAGGGCTAGAAATCTGCTTATGTTGCAATGATGATGCAATAACACTTAGCAAAGCGGCTTTGGTAGAGGCATAGGCTATAGGGTCCAAAGCAGAAAGCATGAAGTAATATATACATTAAGATTTACAGCACTTTCTTCTACTAAACATGAAGGTGTTTTCTCATATAATAAATGGAATACGCACCATGTGTGGTTTAAGCACGCATGACAACTTGAAATTGTCAGAATTGATGGATGCCTTAAATTAAAATATAAAATTCAGAGAGAATTTTGCATTCAAATGGTTTATATATATGAGTTTAAGCCATATTAGGCAAGCTTTTGTGTGTCATATGTTTAAAATGAAAAATTAGCTGACTAAAAACAAATTGCATTATCCCCACTTGCCATCAGTCATTCAGTGAATACATTTATCATGGTCCTGTCATTGACCGGTGGGTTTCAGTTAAATAGAGTAAACCACTTCTTCCCTATAGCCTCTAGGATTACCATGGCAATATTCCTTGTAATTCAGTGGTTTTAGGGACTTTTGAACAATCAACAATAGCATGTTAATAGATGAGGTTCTGAGAAAAAAAAGCTACTAAAAAGCTACTGAACCTTACATCAAACTGACTAAATAACTTTGGCAGGGAGCATGCCTGCTCTGTAATGTTATCTCTCACTATGAAACTCATAAACCTCTAGGCATTTGTAGGCCAACACCTAAAAGTGATCCTTCACTTCTTGGCATAAAAATGCAATGTCTCCGCACTAGGAAAATGAGTATGCCAGAGGTGAGAATGAAATTAATATAACACCTATCTTCAGTGTCAGAATTAATTTGCTTGGCTGTGAGCCTTGCGGAAAAACGTTGTATACAGTCCTTTATGCAAGGCACCACAGCATAACAGTATCCAGACTATCCCTTGTGGGTGGTGGAAACCAGGATTACAAAAACATTGTTTTGGTTTGCAACTCAGATCACATGGAACTCCAACACCTTAGTAGCTCGCACTCCTACTCCTTCCGAACATGTATGATCCTACCTACCCCTCAATCTACAGCCAAATGCTTTTTAGAAAATAAACAGTGAATAAGGGTTAAAGTTGGGATTATGTAGGCACTTCAACAAAAGGACTGTTTTGAATCCTCTCTGGATTTTGGAAAAATGTATTTCTTGACATGTTGTGACCAGAAGTGGGCATAAGTGACAGCTGTGTCATTGGAAAGGTTAGCATGGAGAACTGGAAAGACTCTTTTAGGTCCATCCTTGCACTTTATCAAAGCCATGACACTGCAGTTCAAGTGCCCAACATGCAGCATGTGTTGGCTCATATCACTTGCTAATTTCTGTCCTTAGATGCATGTAGGCTAATGTATTATTGACAACTTTACTGTATGTCAAAGCATCAAAAGAACAGAACCACCCAGGCATTGCAAGGCCAGGTTTAACCCTAATCCTAACTTCCCGCCCAACAAACCATATGTCCCACCACATTTCTAAATTGGTTAAATAAATATTTGAAGTCTCTACTTCCTGCTACTGTGTGCACACATTGCTCACCTCTGATTATCTTGGTGGCTTTTGATGCACAGAGGCTGACTGGGAGAACCCAGGCAGATGGTGAGGGGGCGTCTGCTATGTTTGAGCCAGAGGTGCATTCTCTCCTATGGTCTAACTTTAATGTATCCTTCATCTTCCCATCTAAACCAAATACCACCGAATAATTGAAAACACCTCTAAAATAAAGATGAAGGGATTGGAGAGAAGAGACAGACAGAAATACAGAGAGATTTTGGAAGTTTTAGGTTTTGAACTTTGTAAAAACCTTAAAGGACATTCAAGCGGCTCAGTTAAAAAAACGGTTTGACGAGATCACAATTTAGGACACATTTCTGGGATGTAACAGTCAAGGTGTTTCCATCCTGACTAGTACAGAATCACTTTTCACATGAGCCTTAATATCAGATGTGTTTATAGTGCACAACCCTACAGTAGCAATTGAGCATGCCATGTTACATTGTTTTATACACCAACCAGGACTTTGCAGAGACAAATGGGGCTCCTGTATGGGCTGTCCGATTGAGCGACGAGTCAATGCTGGATTTTATGAGGATAGCTTTCTAATGCGGAGGAGTTGGCGTGTAAGTCTTTTTGGCTGCCCATTCATTGACAGCTGGATATCATTTATCGGGACAAGCACTATCAGGGGAGGTGGTCCGAAGAAGTGCTGACGTGTTAACTGCTGCCTCCTCACTGCCAAAGTTGCTGCCATGTGAGCCCAACCATGATGGGCTGCCAGATGGGCAGGGCGGGGCACATGAAAGGATAAGGTCAAACAGAATCGGCACAAAGGTTCTGTAATCACAGAAAACTCTAGGTATCAGTTGGTAAATTGATGGAGGCTCGTGTTTTCTTCTAAAGATTAAGCATTGATTTATGTGGTAAAGACATTGTTGTTAATGTTACTAATGTATTACTACTAATAATGGAGAATTGATTTGAGTTATTCATTTAAATATTTTGTACTAACCCCAACCTAGTGACTACTGAAACCTGGACACAACATAGAATAAAATTATTCATCAAATAATATAGAAACTATATTGATCTGAATAAATAAGTAAAACACTGCTTTTATGTACTCAAGTACACCTTTCATTCTTAAAGGATTAGGGAGGCTTTTTTTGATCCTTTCATTTAACAGAGAGCCCCAAGCAACAACACTATCTAATCCCCCAAATAAAGAAAATATATAATTTTAAAAGAGACTAATCACATTTTCCTATAGATGTTTATAATTCTCTAAAATCATGCTGCTTAAAATAACAACAGTAAAACACACACACAACAACATTGTGTTTTGGAAGAAATTAACCAGAAAACATTTTATCACAAAGTGTTGTTGCAATTCCAGACAAATCAATATTCAAGTTCAGGTGTCAGTCCATGTGTGCTATCCAATGTTCCCTCTTCATGAATATGTTGCAATGCAATTTTTCATTAGCAATGCATTGTTTTGATTTTCTGAAATTTACTTTTTATTGTATTCTGTCCAAATCCAAGTTCCATGTATTCCCTATTTGCCACCCTGTAGACTAGAGTAGGACATACTGTACATAGAGGCTACAGTGACCAGTGTAAAGAATAAAATTGGATCTGACACAGCACCTTGGGTCATAGGACAAAGGGCTGTGTGGAAGCATAACCACCTCAGGGGCTTTACATTGGAGATGCTCTGCTTTGCCAGGCTTCAGACTGCCATTGCTCACCCATCTTGCACACCCAGCCAAAGGCAGTTAACAGTCAGTCACCAAGCAAGAAGACATTTCTGTCTGTTCTGTCTGTGTATCTACTGTACCGCTCGCTCTTTCTGTCTCTCTCTCAGTCTATCAGTTAAAATATGGACTTTTTAATAGATCTCTTAGCTCCTAGTGTTTTGCACTTAGTGTTTTGCATCTCTTTTTAAATTGCATTAATCAGCTAATTAAGAGTGCCTTAATTATGCTAACAGGATTGTATTAAGGATTTTAGCTCCAATTGCCACTAATGGCCTTAGACACATAATACAGTAGCACAGAGTTACTTTTGAAGGGGCCTTTCATTTGGAAGGTTGGTCTTGAGAGCATTGGCTTTCAATAACGAGAGGACATACTAAGTTATTCATCAGTGGTGCTTCACCGGTCCTGGGTCCTTGAGAGCACAGACAAAGCACAAATGATTTCACTTGCCCTGATCATGCCAAAAGGGCTCATTTAATTCAAGTCAATTACATCAACGCAGTGAAATCTGAAGAGTATAAGCTTTTCTATGTCCCCGCAGGGTTTACGCATCAATAAACGTTCATAGAGATGACGATGAAGCACTTCCAGGGTTTAGGCTACATTTTCATAACAATGTTCCAGAACTAACTGAGAGCCATTCATGGATCTATACAAGTCAGTGATGAGAGATGATGTTACCACCTCTTGGTTAATTTGTCACTTTACACTACAGCTACTACTAGGTGCTACATGTGCTAAGCTAGCCTCATTTTGCCTCAACTGACACAACATCGAGCTAATTAATATTGTGCATGTGTTAAAACAGCCAAACTGGGATACAAACACAAACAATGAGATTCTACGCCAGCACTGTCAGATTAGCAGTCGCAACTGTTGTTTTTTCTGTAACTAAAGGGCCTCTGCATCTCCTGCCAAGAGCAGTGGCAGGCTACATCTGCCTGACTGCTAATGGACCCAGACGAAAAGGAAGTGGAAAACAGCATCTAACAAGTCACTGGGGACATCATGCCCATCAACCCAAGGGAGCATATTAGCAGAAGTTTTCCATCTATGAATTTATAGGTTAAAAAAAAAACGTCCTGCTAATTGCCAACAGGAAGCGGATAGGGAGCTGCACCCGCAGTGCAGTCCGTTGTATCTCAGTCCCTGTTGACTCTGGAACATCACCACTGTTCCATTGAGTAGTTTCCAACTTTCCATAGAGAACCGGTTGCTGTGACAAGGAGCCCCCTAAAGAATGAAGAGCTATGTGCGCTTACGTATAGGACCAAGAGATGGAGTGGCATTGATGAGCAATGAGGTCGTACAGTAACATCACAAGATCCAGAGCAGAGAGCAGGATGAGGACGAGGAGGAAGAGCACGCCAGAGAATAGGACAAGAGGACATCAAGAGATGACAAAATAAGCGTTTTAAGATCAGGCGAAGGCGAACCCCTGGAACGCTCTGTGGCTTTGAGATGGCTCCCAATGATTTGAACACACCATTTATGCGGCGTAACCTAAACCCCATGCAGTGCCATAAGTAAGCCCCAGGGAGGATTAAGGTTGGGCCTGAAAACAACAGAGTCAAACGGGGCATGTAGTAGGTCTCTCATATCAAGTGCGTCTTTGTCTGGCCCAAAGGAAGAACTTCATTTATTTAATAGCATGCTGCCTCGATGCCAGATGTTTGGTACGAGGAACAGACGGCAGCATCCATAAAAGCATAGCAGGAGAGCGAGCAAGAGGAGACAAACACTTTCACCACAAACAGCGGCGACATTTCCAAAGTGAATATCTGTGACAGCAATCTGCTGAGAGACATGCAGGAAGCTATTTTGGAACGCTGTTTTCAATAATGCAAGCCAGCATGTTGTCACTACATAAATGGCAACGCAGGGGGGAGTTTCCCCCACAAATGAAATTTGAATATTTTCATACTGTTTCTATAAATCAAGCCTTCTTGCCTCCCATTTCCATTTCTCTTTAAAAACTGCTTGGATATCATTATGCACCCACTAAAACTGCAGTGCATTATGACAGCATTGGTGTTGCCTAAACGATAGCTCCAGTAGCACTTCCTTCTCACCTCCAGGGTAGCATGCACAAAGAACATTTCTCCAATAAACTCAGCATTACAATAACAACTGATTTATACAAGAAAATGTCAAGCCCCAGAGTTGGCCTACCTGTAAGCATCCTTGAGCAAGATGCCTAACCCCTACCTGCTCCATGTAATAGCA
>JAODLI010066243.1:0-14679 GCA_027575585.1 Percopsis omiscomaycus
GGCTCTGACTGAACCAAGGGCATTTCCCCCTGATTAGACAGACACCGGTGTGATCATCTTACGACATAGCTCCCCCTGTGGCAACAGTTATACCGCATATTAATCAGCCTTCATTAACACTGGTGTCACATGTATAATCCCGCTGTCATTTTGCCCGCCTTCCACCCCCACCCGCGCGCACACACACACACACGCATGCACACAAACACACTGACATAGGCGTCTGCAGAGCTTTATATCCTGTGGCTATTTCCCTTTTTCACATTTCTCTCGAAATTAGAAGACCAAGACCATTTGCAGTGGGTACCAGCGGATGGTTGTCAGACTGCTGATCAGAGTTGGATGATTTCAATTATTTTTTTTGGGGGGGGGCGGGGGGGGGAGGCTAAGAACAATCTGACAAAAATGTCATCTCTCTCTATCTATTACTGATACTGACCCCGCAGGACTTTTTTTGTGTGAAGACGCTGGCGAGATAAGGAGAGCTGAGGACAAAGCGAGGCGGTCCGAGGGAGTTGCAGTTCCACTCCTCTGAAAGTAAGACTCAACCGAAACCGTGTGCGCCGTTTGAAGATCACAGACATTTGCCCCCAGACTTTGGCCACTACCTCCCATTCTCTCCTTGAGTAATCTTTATCACTGACCTCTGCTAGATGACTGAAGTCTGCCTCACATTGTGGCCTGATGGGGATTTAATACGGGGTGGAAAATGATGTCGGCTCACATGCAGAAGATGAGGGGGGGGGGGAGGAGAGAGAGAGAGAAAAGGAGATCTAGCCAACTCTATTGCCACTTCTCCACGCTAAAGCGAGAAGACATTGGTATTCACAGCGATCTTTCTGTTTTGGATCTTCTTCAGCGCTCAGGCTGCAGCCAACTGTGGCCCTGACACTGCCACATCCCCCCCCCCCCTCTCCCTCACACGCTTAGTAAAAGAGCCACTGTGTTAATTGGGCTAAACTGCGTTAGGGCAGGGGAAGTGAAGTTAATGCACGGCTGTAAGCACGCATGGATGAATCACATCTGGCAGGTTGGGAAGATCAAAGATCAAAGATCGCGCCGCATCTCCGATGTTTCACTTCCTGTGCGTACACCTGGTGGCCAGTCCAGCTTTTACTCCCGATGCGCTGCATGTGGTGCTCCTGTCGCCGGTGGGGTGGGGTGCAACGCCTGTGTTTATGGTTTCCAACCTGAAGCGACTACTGGCAAAGCGTGAATGCTTACTTCAGTCAGATCAGAATGTATGATACACATGAGAATCAACTGGAAGCACTGCAATCTCATCTCAGTGCGTCCCAACCCCACGGGAATACTACAACAGGTTTGATTTCACAAAGCTTTGCCAATCCGTGATTGACAACATACCCGATGCTATCAGAAGTCCCATCCATCAGCCAATCAAAGCGGATTAGAACAAACACAGACTATGGTCACACACAGTATGTTTGTGCCATACATCGTTTCCATGTTTGTTCTTTAGAGAATGAATAGTTGGACATTACTGCCAGTGGCATGGTTAGATCCTATATCCTATAGGTAAAGTACTGATTGTAAGTCGCTTTGGATAAAAGTGTCTGCTAAATGCTGTAAATGTAAACGTGAATACTATGTAAACTGTTGCAGCAGGTGAGTATCAATGAGTATTGTATGTATCTTGACTTCTGTATTTCCTTCAAATGCTTTGAGGATTGAGGATGAGGCCAGGGATGAGGCCAGGGATGAGGCCAGGGATGAGGCCAGGGTTGAAGCCAGGGTTGAAGCCAGGGTTGAAGCAGTGTGTGCTTGTGTGTGTACATGTTATATTGCTCAAGTGAGCACAAGTGAGTGTGTGTACATAAAAGCTAATAAATTGAGGAGACTTCCATAGTGGAACCAATCAAATCCCTGTTTTGTTGAGTGCCTCTCACAACACAGGTGGCATTACTTAGCTGTCAATCTAAAGAGAAAACAAATTATCATTATAAATGCCTTGCATCGTTGCTCTTAATTTAACCTGCAACGTGCTAATTGCAATTAATTAACAGCGCAATTGTGTTGATTGCTGTAGTTCTACATTATAGTTTAGAGCTCTGAAAAGTGGGAAGTAGAGTTCTGGTCTATTAGAGAATACGTGGCTGGTACAACCCAGACGAAAAAATATACTTAAATATACTTTTTAGTTTAGTAAGTTTGTTAAATTGACACTACTTTAAGTGTACTAAGTGCACTTAAGTTGTACTATAGTACTACTTTTTAACAACTTAAGAGTATTTCACATGCACTCAAAATGTTAAAATGAGACTAATTCAGTATTAAGTGAACTTAAGTATACTAAAAATAGAATGCTTTTTATGCCTTTTAAATACACTTGTAGCACAATTAAGGTATGCTAACAGTGTGTTTGAACTTTAAATGTATTATAGTTTGTGAGCTAATACACTTAATGTATATTTTAATTTAATTATCATTGTATTTAAAACCAACTTTAAATGTATTAAATGTTTGTTTGATAATATACTCGAAGTACACTTGTGTTACGAGTGTGTTTAGAACAAACTTAAAAGGCATTACAGTTTTATAGTGCAGGTCTATCATAGTTTAAACTATATATAAAATGTTTGATCCTGTAATACTGCAAGTGCTGTATTGGTTTTAGGAGCATTCTTTGGGCATGTAAACCGCACATTAGGAATTGTTAGTCTGTTTTTGTTCATTAGAAAGTCCGGCTATATTTTAATCGTGTCGGTAATCAAGTTAATGATCGGTTAACGAGTGTCGGTTATCGGTACAAAAAAGAAATTCTAAATGAGCATCCCTAGTCTCAATTGGGTTTTTTAAAGCAGTTTGCGTCACACAACCTCTTGCCTGTTTACGGTCAGCTTAGTGCGAACTAGCCAACAGTTTGCAAGGCTAGATGCATGCCCAAAGGAGGGTACACAACACATTTTTAACTGACATTAAAATGCACTTAAATGTAGTGTTGCAAATGTTGTAAATGCATGTTCTCATTCTTAATGAAATGTACAATAAAATTAAATGACTGTACATTATCAAAAACAAATTCACTTTAGCTTTAGCAATGTTTAATCCCGTTGTCATTTGAAGGAAAAGCAGTAAAAAGCCTGTCGCTTGTCAAGCTTAGCACTGCACTTTAGACCCGATAATTGCGTGATGTTGTGATAAAAATGAAAATAGTCACTATCTGGACAGCCCCAAACCGCTATTGTTATTCTGTCCTACACTTTAGTGAGTGGGGCTATAAACTGGTCAATAAAAACAACTTAAAAGTTTTCTTTACAACAATTTCAAAAAGACGATATTATTTCTGACAGCTCCTTTCACGGCTCCGAGAAGGCAATAATTGTGTGTAGTGGGTGCGATGAGCAGATTTCGGCAGCCAAAGACAGGTACATGTGTCATACAGATAGAGACGGCTTAACCCTTGGCTACTTTTTTCTGGCTACCCTCGCTGTTTTTTTTTGGCTTCTGTTTGCACACACAATTATTTGCCTTTACCCCTCCCCCATACATGTCAAAAATAATTGAATTTCTTTTCAAACAATGCCTGACAAAATAAATAAACAAATAAAAAAAGGTTTCCCTAAAATGTAAACTACACAAACAGTTGAAGGAGGCCATTGCATTCTAATTGCTAGCAAGGTCAGAATGGAAGTTTTGCTGTGTTCCAGCACAATGTTGGCCTGTCACTCACCATTGACAGGCAGGCACTGTGCCCCTTAAACCAGCGAGCGCAGAAACCTTCAGACTGCACTGTACTCATTATCCATCTTACCGTCAATTAGACATGGTGAAACTCTCTAAAATAACTCATATAAACAGTACTGGAGGCCTGGACAACAGCAAAGCAAAGCTGACACTGAAATCCAGTAATTATCAAGAAATGTGTACAAAGATTAGTGCAGCCTATAAGCTCAATGTCAGACACCTGAACACGGGCAGTATGCAGTCTAATGTGAATCTCCATCATCACAAGCTGTGTGTGTGATTGGTGAGTGTGACAAGGGGTAAAGACAGAAGGCTAAATGGTGAAAATCCCTACTGTCACCCAACGTCCCTACAGCATTCTCTCTGGGGGGGCATTCATCTGTCTTAGCTCCCTGATATCCAAAAGCAGCCTATATATAGGAACACAGGAGACATCCCATCTCCGTTCTGAACCTTTTCCACAAGGTCAGCAATTCCACCAGGGCCCTGGGGCGCTGTGAGGGGTCCTGGAGCGATCAGGTGTGAACACCAGGGGAACTATGGGCAGTTTTTCTATGACTAGAGAGAGGAGCCTCAAACAAATATAGTATCAAACAGCTCAGTGGAAACCTCCCATGTATGACACTTTAATTACAGGATGTAATGTATGTACTGTACCGTCAATGCAAACCCAACCCGCATGCAGCTCTAAAGGACTTTTATAGATTCTATTGTAGAGTGATTTTTTTTCCCGGTCTGTTTCTGCTAAGAAAGAGAAGCCGTGGCACTCCTGCTTTAGTTCCTCTCATGTATCTTCCTCCTTTCCTCACGGGCCACACACAGAGCGTCCTGAGTAAAAAATTAGAGTTGGTATCCCAAGTTTCTCCTTGTGTTATTTATTCGCTTCACCTTTCCTCAGCTGTAATTATTATTCAGTGACAGCCCAAATCTCCCAATGACAGGCTCTAGCCCCGTCCCAAATATCAATTTTAATGTTGTTCGCCAGCTACAAGACACAACACAGTGACTCATGGGTTTTGAGAGATTATTTTGCGAGCTGTCAAGTCCGGGGCCTGCGATAATGTGACAACGCCTCATTGACTTTTAGTAGGATGCAATTTGAGCAGAAACTCTGCATTTAGAGCAACGCAGCACTGAAAGCGAATGCAGTGACACCCCTGTTCCCCCTTCACCGATGACGTCCTCTCCTCTGAGGCTTTTAAATGTACCGGTAGGAGGGCAGAGAGAGGTATATAGCCAATGGAGCTGTAAACTGCTACGGGGGGAGGGGGGGAAGGACGCTGACAAGAAAGAGCAGGTACTGTATCGTGACTCTGTAAGCACAGGAGAGAGGCATCAAAGACATCCAATGACAAGAAGACAGATGCAAAAAACATTAGCTCCGAACGGCACGCGGTTAGCAGATGATGACACCAGCCGTCCATCAGTCACTCATTGAGTTTGTAAATGCTGTGTATGGATGTGTGACCTACGGATGAACTGACTTAGGTGGTGTTGTTTTTTTCTTGCTTGGCTGAAGAAGAAAATGACAAAGGGATCGCTGGCGATGAATAGAGAGGTGGAGGGTGAGCAGAGAGGGGTGGGATAAAAATAAAAAAAACAGGAGCGTTTTGACATTGCCTCTTTTGACATTCATAATGTCTAAAGGACACAGTGAGCATGCAGGGCCCTCCTCCCCTGTCGCTTTATGACAAGCTCAGGCACTCCACAATCTGGGGCCGTCCAGGTACCATCACTCCAGTCATTATCTCCAGAAAGCCATTGCATTCGACCTCTGCTGTTGACGCGCATTATTCACGATAGGAAGGGCCCTCACATGCATCTCAGCCGCGCTGGAGGAGAGACGCGGGTGTAGGAGAGGCAGCGAGTGCGTGAGTGAGTGACAGAAGGAGAGGGAATAGGAGAGGGGATGAAAGAGACGGAAAAAACAACAACAACAAAAACAACAACAGATAGGCTGGGTGGAGGCTAAAGAGCATAAACAAGGAGAGGGGTTCAAAGACACAAAGCATTGAGAAGCTTAAAAACAAGTTGAGGGAGACAAATCCATTAAACACCGTGGTCACCTTCAAACCAAAATAAAATGACCGTTGTGTGCGTCTCCACCCCATGGCCAAAACCCCTCCTGCTTCCTCATTAGTGCATCAGTACAGCTCTAATGAGCAGGAAAAAAGCCTCTATGTCGCGGGCAAGATGAATGGATGCGAGCCTAGTGCTGGGGCGGTGTCTGTCTCTACGCACACTTTAGGCAGGGAAATGTCCTCTCATTCCTTCAGGACCTGAGGCGCCCAAAGGAGGCCATAATTACATCATTCAACTAATTATCTACAAAGCTGTTGTCATAGAAATCTATTTAGTAACACCTCACAGGGGGACAACAGATAATGCCCACAAAGGTATACAAACTAGAATAAAAGCTATTCAGAACTTGTTGATGTGGCTAGACAAAGGGGTAACATCTCATTCGAGAGGGAATCGAAATGTACCTTTGTGGCGTCATGTTGTTTATTTAATATTTTCTCAAGGCTTTTTACTGCTATGCAGCGGGCCATATTCACCCCGCACACCCCTGAGTTGAAAGGTCCAAAATACCTGAATATCACGACAAGTGACACTTGACACTGGAAACTATGAGTCCTTTCCAAGTTTGGAATATGTCAATACAGTCATGTACCACACATGTACCACACTGTCCCAGATAGTGGCCCTGGCATCACAGATCCATCCAAAGAAATTACTGTATATATAAATCCTCAGACACATTTTAAAGCAAAATAACAGCCAAAAAGGTTTGAATGTATTGCCAGTGAGTTGCCAGTAATTACAGTTGGAGACAGCACATATAGTGTGTACAAGGGATGTCTGGCCCATGTCATGGTGGGGCAATACAAATGGATTTAAATTAACATAAATTTGCATAGTAGCAGTCAGGTTGATGCCCATTGGATTTTAAATTGAAAATGTATCAATTCAAATATCCAGCTCTTCCAAAATATTTGGACCATGCATTACCTTTACCATCTTGTTTCTATTACTCCATCACAGGGACACTATACATCAATTTGGCAACAAGGCGTACCTACAGAGACAAAACACACGTGTAGCATCTGCCACATATTCTCACAGGACTGCTGTAATCTGCTTTTACAATCATGAACAGGTACCAGAAAGCAAAACCAGTTCTTACAGGATACTTGATGTTCACAGCCAGATATAAACACTGACAATTCCCCCCCCTCCTGTGCTCCATTCAACTTTTTAATAGCTGTCATATTTTCTATACTGACAAACTAAACAGTGCCGCTCCCCTCCGCAAACAAAGTCCACACATGTAATAACGAATGTGCTTACAGAACAATTGCATGATGGAGACTGTATAGACGGCATGATGGGGGGCTAAATTGGCATTGAATGCAGTGTGATATCATGTTGTTTCTATTTAAAACGCTCATGTCTGTTAAGTGTGTAAAGGAAACCTAACCCTGCACAGGGCCTTGGGACTCTTTACTATAATGATGCCTGGAACTTTTTTAGAACTCTAGCTCAATGAAAGCAAGTCTGGGGTGTTTTGTTGTTTTGTTTCCCTTACAGTCAACTTCACTCAGGACATGCTTCAGAAAATTACCAATAGGCGGGTCTGCCTCTAAACAGGACAGCACGCTTATAATACTATCACAAAACATGCCGAGGATAAGATGTTGACACAAAAAAATGGCTGTGGTGAAAGGGATTCTTCTGAATGAGCAGGAAGTTCATGGAGCTGCGTCTCTACGCAAACAGTATCAAAGCAATGACTTATTACCGTTGAAGGTTTTGTTGTTACAGCGCTACATTTTTACAGTGGAGCAAGGTCTGGGGGCGCGGATTGTACATTAAAGGCAGTAAGTCATAAAGCTCAGTGGAAAGGTGGTATAGATTTATCAAGGCCGGCCGAAGCTAGAGGAAGAGTGTGGCTGAACTCAGTGATGGATTGAGCTGTCTGATGCTGCTCATGACTCATATAGAATTATAATTGTCTAGAACAAGAGCCCATGGCAATATACAGCAGCATGCTGAGAAATCGCGAATACAGTAAGCTATTTTGGCAGGGCATTGAGTCTTTGCGGGACTATGTTAATTTTGTGGTTACAAACTGTGGTTAAAAACTTCCAAAAGAAAAGCTGATAAGATGAAGCGTAGACTGCATAAAAAAAAACATGGGCTTGGCTTTTGGGATGTCACCTTGAAGCCAGGGGCTTGGCTTTACTGTCCATCAGGAAGGTATTGGTCCCAAATGATCTTTTAAAAATGTCTACTAATAAATCACCAACATTGTAGATATTACATACCCTCTAGCAACTGGCTGTTGCTAGAGGGTATGTAATATCTACAATGTTGGTGATTTATTTGCAGACATTTTTAATCAAAGCAACTTACAGTGAGTACAACTACAATTACAGTAGGCTATAAAGGAGCAGGTTGGAGTTTAGACATCTAGCTTAAGGATGCTTAAAGGTAGACTGGGCATGTCAGGGTTCAAACCCAGCACCTTTCGGTTGGGAATGGAACACCCTAACCACTAGGCTATCTAATGATTGGATAGGTGGTTTAGTTGAGAAATCTTTGTCTTCGTTCAATATTTGTCAAAACATCACTTTACAATTACAATTAGGTAATTTAGCAGATGCTTTAATCCAGACTCAATGTCAAACTCAAGGTCCGCCACTTCCGGCCCGCTACAATTAAATCCGTCCCGCGAGAAGATATCATATATCTCTCATAACTGGCCCGCCAGTATACAAGACGCACATCGTGGATACTACAAGTCCCAGAATGCACTGCAACAGCTAGCTAATCGTGTCTGTGAGCTTGCCACCGATTTACAAGCACAGTTGTTAGAAAAGGGAAGACTTCATTGCACAACCTGTCTGTTTAATACATTTTTAACCTGTTTCGCCCTCGAAGTAATCCCAGTTTTTAATTTTGGTCCTCTCTGTGATTGAGTTTGCAATCCTGCTTTAATCCAAACCAATTTATAGAGTGTACAATTAGAAGTATTACGGAGAACGTAGGGGTTAGGCATCTTGCTCAAGAATGCTTACAGGTAGGCCGGTTATGTTGGGGTTTGGACCCATGACCTTTCAGGTGGGAGGTATATTATGATATTATTATGATATATTTGAAGGATCCATGCTAAAATATATACATACATAAATTAATAAATTTCTGTGGCAGATTTATCGTTATAATAAACTACTCCCAAATATTGGCATCGGCATTGGACCCAAAAAAACTGTAACGCTCAGACTCTAATTTAGACCCTAACAACTTATGTGAAAAATTGTATAATTGTGTTTCTTGAGAAATTGAGGAGCTGCATCTTTTGTTTGGCTTCAATGATGATTGCCGCTTGAGATGAAACAACAAATAATATGCCAGACAGTATGGCACTGGATATACGTATCCCAAACTACTCATATGTTGAGATTGAAAAACTTACCTGTATAATCTGTTGTGTTCATTTTGCTTTGTTTACAATAGCCTTTGCAGTTAGAACTATTAACTGTGAACTGTGGAAACTTAAATAAATTCCTATAATTTCACTTTTTAATACATTTCAAATGCTGGCAGCTAAAGCCCCGGGAGTGCATGGTTTGCACTGGAACGGACAAATGAATGTAATGATGGGGTAATGGATCATTGAAACTCAGCTCACAAAGCCTCCACTTAAAATAGTATCTGCAGATCCAATATTTGCAGAGAAGCCAGTCGGAAACATTGGTGCAATACATTACTAGCTACTCAGAATTCATTGAAAAACAAACTACTTCTTTAAAATGTATATACAAGTCCTTTTGAAAAATATGTTTAAGATAGTATAAAACATATTTGGAGATATGTTTGTGCTAATCGTGTTTGGACATAATGTACAGTATGTGGACATAAATTCAGAGATAACCATGGATCATTGCTGGCCTGGACTAATGGACTCTTAGTACATGCAAAGACTTAGACCTTACTATGATTGGGATTCAAGTTGCACTTCAAGGTGCGAAAGTAAATGTAACGAGAAACAGCAGGAGTACTAAGATAAAACAACATACTCTCGATTCTGTCAATTTGGCGGTGGGATTGATTAATTGAGTCATTTGACATGCCTGCTCACTTTCCAAAAAAGCAGTTCTTTCAGCGTGTCTCTGAGGAAATCACTCCTAACTACAACTAATAGGCTGCCATACTTTGAGAGTCAGTGGTGTGAGACTGCACATAAATATGTGCCAATCAATCAGCTTGTTTCTATTCAGCTTCCTATTTCAGGTTCTACAACCCCAAACAGAGCGGCGCTCAATTTAGGTGTACATACAGCGATCGCGATGTACCCAGGACCTGACTGACAGGCATCAGTGAAGACGTGATAATTCATTAGGGTCAGCATGGCGCTCGCCACCCAACCCCTCCGCCTCCCCCACCCGGTGACAATCTAAAACGGGTGACAGTCAGGGTGAAGACAGGATGCCAGCCCAAGCACAAATTCTGCATTCGTGTGCACTTCACACCTGTGTCAGCCATGGCAGCCCCTCCGCCTATGTGGTGTAATGAGGTGGTTTAAAACCAGCATGTGACACATGCCCAAAAAAACGAGAGAGATAGCAGGATCGAACGCATGTCTTTCTCTGGTATTTCTTTGAGGCTGGGGTTTCGGGTTAAGAAATTTCAAGAATGTGTCACGAGTTTATGTACAAACTTTGTTGAAAACCAACAGCTAAAAGAAGTTTAACTTTGTTGGCCAACAAGTTTGTATTTATAGATTGTTCTCATATACCAACATTTCTATATCACTGCTGCCATTGTACTTACAGCCTAAAGAACAATAACATGCAGCTTCCTAGTCTTCTTTCTCTGTGCCAGCATTATGTTTCCTTTTGAGTTTAGGAGGGCTGTTTTATATCTGTAAAGAATACATTATGATTTAACATAGTCCACTATGAGAAGCGATGAGGAAACCGCTGTCTTTTTGTTTCTGAAATGTTACTGCTGTACAGCTATCTGCATAAACTATAGAGTGCTGACATTTCTGAAAGGCTGATGCCCCTGTAAGCACTTACAGTTATAAAAGTATACTGACGTCACAAACCTGTTAGTATTTTCCCACATGTAATAATCTTCTTGTGATTAACCGTGGAAAGGCATTCAATGTTTTATAGGAATCAATCCAGAATCAAAAGGTCAAGTCTCATAATGCATAAATGTTTTGAGATATAACCTCAAAGACCTGTCAAGTAACCTAGGCTACCCAGTTACAGAAGCGGTTCTTATCAGTCTCTTAGCATTGTCCGCCAGGCTTTATTAATCAAGCCTTAGAAAATCTACTGAGAATGCCAACTTTTTTTATGTTTTGACAAAGTGTATGAACAGTTCCTCTTAAAAAGTCATTAGTCTAAAGTTAGAGGCATCTTAATAAAGTCAAAAGTCAGAGGCCTTTAAAATAGTAATTGATCACATTACATTGCTATTAACCTTTTGGATTTAGAATTATAGACTTGCTGAGCATGTACCACGTAATGTCTGGCACAGTTATATTTTAGGTAAGCCTCATACTTTGCATTTTTACCAAACTCTAGATTGGTCTCAAGGTCTACTGTATGTAATTGAAATTGATATTGTAAGTAAGTTGAACTGCTGTAGTACTTTTAGCAATCTTTTACATAGAAGCAAACACAGGTAAACACCTTTCTAATCTGTCATTCTGCACCTTGTTTCTGTTTACAGACATGATGACATCACCCTGTGCGAGCAGGGTTAGAAAAAGAAAGACATTTCAATTTTACATTTACAGCATTTAGCAGATGCTTTTACCCAAAGTGACTCACAATCAGTAAATCAATAAATTTAAATATTATTTTTAAATATCAACGTGGGCATGTTTGCAATATACCATATCTTCTGTCCAGTCAGTCATATGATTGTCATCTGTGGATTACTCAGCCCATTGATTTATTGCCTGTTAAGTGTAGCTAGGGCACATAATTATGTATGAATTAGGGCAAGGCTAATTAATCAAGTCATATTGATTTAGGGGATAATTACGCTTGATAGGCAGCAGTCTGTAGTCATCTGTATGTAACAGCAAACAATCCACTAGGGCCCTAGTTTCCTGGTCAAGGCGCAAGCGGAGGCACACGACGCAAGTCCACGGCGCAAGTCGATCTAAGGTGTGGCCAATACTTTTGTTCTAATTTCGGGACGGCGGTAAGCGGGCGCAATTGCGGAGCAGTTGTAAAAGTGTTGGGGGAGTGGTGGGGGCTGTCTTCAATTACAGCCAATCAAATCAGCTCCTCTCACTCCCTTTAACAGCTCTGCCTCGGCGAACTGCCAATGTCATAAATCCAGACCGGCAGGAAACTGTCAAAACTGATGTCCTTGTTCGGGAGCTCAAGTGCGCAAATATGGCACCTCTAATAAGCCACCATGATAAACGTACATATATATTTTGTTTTGTGATTAAAAAGGTTAAGGACAGTAGTCCTTAACCATAACATACAATAAATTGGCATATGTGATTTTCGATAGGTATGTGCTCAGTGCACCTTCTCCTAAAGCGACGTCTGCGTCTACGTTAGCAATACCACCGGCCTTGCACCATCCGGAAACTAGAGCTCTAGATGTTGATTTTATTTTGAAAATAGTAACTCGGCAATTCACTTCGTGAAAATGTTTCGGGTGTAATAGCACCATGTAATTGTAAGTTGCTTTGGATAGCGTCTGCTAAATGATGCAATTGTTATTGTATTATAACAACTTTTAGCTACTGAAATTACTATGGTGGTCATTTTTAACTGAAATTTATTTAGGACCACATTTAGGCAAGAAAGTGCTAGATTTTACAAACATTTTCTCATTGAACTAAGTAATGGCTTCACAGATCAAAACATATCTGAAAATATAGGAGTGGCACAAGATTTGATACTACCTCTTTTTATCCATTTAATATTGAAGTACACTGTAGGTGGTGATAATAGCCCTGTGTCACATTGCTTCTTTCAGTTTGCCAACATTTATAGAATGAATGACTCAACCGAGGGCCTAAGTGGCAGGAATCTTTCATAAAAAAGTAGATAGATGGCTTTCACTTTAAGCACTGACATATCAATAACATTAGACAACATATGAGGAGAAAAGACAGTTTTGTAAAAATATACAAAACTGGCTTTTCTCCTCATTTAGTTGATGAGAGGATGTATAAATTCAGTGATTATTTTGAAAAGATGTCACAAATAAAATTAATCCTATGAAAGTCTAACCATAAGGACACTTACGTCTCAGAACTAATCCCTTGTAAAAGCTTAGAAATCAGGCTACTGGTGACACCAACCAACACCCAACAGTATCTCTAAAAAATATGACTATACTTGAAAAGATTACCAATGAAGGTAGAATTATTCATTTGTTCAATTCTTGGAAGCAAATAAAAACATACAAATCAGTGTCTGTGCATGTATGTGTGTGTGTGCAAGCATGAGAGCTTATCAGGTACAGTTTATTTCAAATGTTAAAATCAAAAAATACAATTTCAATAATTCTTCACAGACCCCGCGGACACAGTTGGAGAACCCCTCTGTGCTGATAAAGTATTAAAAGGTTGCCTGGTGGTTATGAAGTGTTTTACCACTACACAAGGTATAGTTCCCCTCGATATTGAGGCCCATCTTTGGAATCTTTTGGAACAATTCAAGTAAACCTAGTTTTGGTGTAGTGCTGGGCTTGTTTGAGAAAGGGGCTGAAATAGAAAGCAGCGCAGGTTACTGGAGAGATGCACAGTTGGGATATAGGAAAAACAATGTAACGGCACTAGAATGCAGTCTCATCACAGGAAGACGCTGTGCTGTACAGTCACTGACTAATTAGTGCAGTCGCGTTAATGCTGCATTGCACCTAACAGTCCCTCAGTCCAAATTTTGGTCACATGACTTCACCTAGACCCAATCAGCATTTTCTTAAAAGTCATATCAATGGATAGACACACATTTAATGTCATTGCATACAGTAAAGTGTACTAGGCTCGACACAGCAGGGAGAGCTATGTCAAGAAGTAACACAAATTAGCTTACAAGAGTTAGAAGCAGCACCATGTTTAGGTTTACAATCATTTAAGCAGTCTTGTTAATGAACAGTCTGGATTTTATGAATGCCAAAATAAACTGTATAAAACATCACTTCAGGTAAAGATATGCGGTGGTTAGAACATACTGTACATATGCCACACTCACACACACAATAATTACTTATATTACTTTCATGTCTTTTGTCGTCTTGGGTGTCAAAAAAATAAAAAATAAGAGTACTAGCCCACAATGGTGAGAGTTTTACAAAGTGCCCATCTGTTACAGACAATTTCATTCAGCTGGCACCAACCATCAGGCACCAGTTGATATCAAATATCTGCTTTCCTTATTATTCTAATGATCACTGTCAATCTTGATGGATTAGTGTATGCATTATCGACCTGGAAATATGAACGAGAGAGAGACAGACTCAACATGCATCACTGAAAGAACAGTCTGGCTTTATGGGCAAACCCATTAGGGGCGTTAATCAGGATAAAACGTCTATGTCATCCATTTTCACTGGCTGACCGCAATAATGACTCATTAAACATTGTGTTTCAGAGAAATCCATCTCCATCTTGGCCCAGAGATATTCTGAGATTATTCCCATCACCGATTGTTCTACAACTAAACTATAGCATCAGATCAAATTTTAAGGACACTTTACGTGGGACATGAACCAAGATTAAATAAACCTAACAAATGTTCAGCAAGTACAGTATTTACACTGAATCTGCTACATAGATTTGCAATGTTTGTAGTGTCAGAAGTATGTTCTTGTGAAACAATGAAAGGTTTACAGAGACAGTATTTGTAACAACGGGAGTGCCCCCGCCCTCCCGGTCTAGCTCGCCGGCGTATTAACCACCGGCCTGCGGCCGTCCATTCA
>JAODLI010066264.1:0-14677 GCA_027575585.1 Percopsis omiscomaycus
CGAAGGGGACTTCATTAAAAAATGCCTCATTGACGCCTTTGAAATCTTGGCTCTGTGTATGATGTGGCTCTTTGCAGCAACACAGAAAAAAAAGTGGCTCTTAGTCTCTGACTAGTTGGCCACCCCTGGCCTACATGATAACCCTGAGTAATAAATGCATTTAAATGCAGTAAATCGATCTGGTATTATAATGAGCAGCTGGTGGCTTTGACAAGTAATTGTAAAGCTATTAAATGTTTTAATGGATTTATTATATTTATATTATCTTTTTTATTATCTTGGCCAGTGTTTTCATTAGCGACCCAATTTGTCCAACTGCTTCTGTTTAAAACAAACCGACTGAATTTAGCTCCCCACTCCTGTGTTTAAACCCATTTACCTTGTTGGCTTTAGTTGTTTGATCACATGAATATTTGTCATGACTTCTTAATTATTAAATTGTTCTAACACAGTTTATGCACTGTATGTTTGTTTCCACTTGAGGAGAATAGGATATCTTCCTTTTTGTAGATAGAACAGTACATTCTGATATTTGGGCTGTATATGAAATTACTGGAGGTTGTATTCTTCTTTGAATTCAAATTAGATTGTTTCTTAGTTTGGACAATGACAGGCTTCAGACGTATTGACTGAGTATTGCTATATATGACTTGTGTCTTCGTCTTGTAGCCAGATATCAAGATACCATCGAGGTGAACCTATGTTTTATTCTACATTTCTGCTTATTTTCTCCCCAGAACATCTACTGTATGTAATGATGTTTTTACAACACTGTCGAAAACTGATTCGTGTGGAACCTCTCAGAACTCAAAGGTAGAGTAACAAAATGTCCGCTTAGTACGGGTTAAATAAACACCCTCTGTCACCCTCTGACCTGAGGTATTCTTCTGTCTTACTCAGATTAGATTAGTGTACAACTAATGTTAATCATTACCTAGTGGGTGGAAGAATTACACGCTGTCTTATCAGAAAGCTTCTGTATTACTGGCACCCTTCTTATTGATGTCTTATAATAGTTGCCGGACATTCTGGGACATGATAAACTGATAAACCAATTTGTTTTGTTTTATTATATTTATTCCCAGCCCTTTGTCAATCAAGGTAGTTATTTGCTCTTCAGGATTAAAAGAAACTACCATTTAACTATTGTACGCACAGCCTGTAGAAATGTTTAACACGTTATGCTATAGGTACAAATACTGAAATTGGTGTTGCAAATATTTGTTGCCTTTTTTTTTTTTTTTCTGTACACAAATAGATACTATTTTGAACATGAGTAGCACTGGCAGCATTTGAATGTCTGTTTCTCTTTCCCACATGGGACAATGTAGGAAAGGCACTGAGCTAGAAAGTCTGTCAAACGCAAATAAGGGTGGCTAAACATTTGCAGAAGAATGTTATAAAACACTTTATGAGGTGAAACACTCCCCATGTATACCCATGGCAGTGTACTTCCTTCTTCTTGTTTATAATTCATTCAGGTATCTACGAGTGACACCTCCGGTTGCCCTGTGCACAGTACGTCTGTGGAGCGGTGAGGGCTGGAGAAGCAGGCAAGAGAGCCAGCACAGAACACACAAGCCTATCTGGAGGCATGGGCTGGCAGGGCTGCTGGCAGGGACGGGCACTGTATTGGCTTATGGCCTCTACCACAGCAAGGTTAGAGGAGATATGATGGCTGGTAGCAGTCCCATAAGTGACTCAGCGAAATTTAGGGTAGAGTCTTGTGTACAAAAGCTATAGTACACGTACACACACACTTATGGGTGTGTACGTGTACTATAACTTTATAAAATGTAAAGTAATATGAAATATTTAACCAAGTTTTGGCAGTTGGTGAAAATTTATAATTTTCTGATGTAACTAAACAGAATAAAAAAAAACACATATATATATATATATATATATATAGAATAAAAGCTGTAACTTTAATATTTCCTGAAGGGAACCTTGGTAAACACCAAGGTAAAAACAAGTACACCATAATATATTTTACAAGTTAAAGATGATTTATTTATCTCTTTATTTATCTCTATCTTCTGTCAAATTCTGTGTGCTACATTTCACAATCTATTAAATATAGGGATTTCACACCTGAACTAGTGGAAAACTAGGTGGACTTTTTAGCTTGCTAGTTTACAATGTTCCATTCAAATAAATACTATACATATTTTTGTATGTATAGTGTGTTTGTATGTGTATGTGTCATGTTTGGTATTATCCTTCATGATTTCTTCTCATTGTATTATATTGGCTTCAAGGAATTGACATTACAAATATCTGTGTTATAAAATTGTGTTATAAGATGCTTTCTGCTGCACAGGCTGAACGGGCAGCCACCACTACAGTGGTGCCAACCATGGTCAAGGAGTCCTTCCTGCCCATCTTCACCCAGGAGGAGGTGACCAAACACCGCACTCTGGCAGACGGGGTATGGGTCACCTACAGAGGGAGTGTCTATGACATCACTGAGTTTGTAGCCATGCACCCAGGTGGGGACAAAATCTTACTAGCCGCAGGCGGGGCCCTCGAACCCTTCTGGGCGCTGTATGCCGTACACAGCCAAGACCACGTGTTGGACATCTTGGCAGAGTACAAGGTGAGACAACTGTTATACGTAACACATTCATTATAAAAAGGTATAATATTTAAAAATGAACCTGGAGAAGCTGAAAACTTTCAAGGTAGGTCTAAATTCTAACCCTTAAAGCTGCATTACCTAATATTTATACAGTCTACAATGTTTAAACAACCATATGAAAAGGGTGACTGAGCTTTAATCCTCAGGCCTCAGCACCTTTCATTACCACCTCCCACATATAGCCATTTCCACAATTTCTTCCACTATTTTGTGTTTATTGGGAGTGGACCGCTTTCAGAAGTGGCTCTTGATAGACAAGTGTCAGAGCCAATGAGCAGCATAAAGTCAGTGTATTACCTGCTCACAGCCTGCTCACAGCAGGCTGTGTCAGTGTGAAGTACAAGGGCGGCAGTAGTGTGTCACCATGGAGACACCAGGAGGTTGCTGTTTTGATCCCCGCTTCTTCCTGGCTAAGTGTCAATGTGTATTATTTTCTTGTATTTTTGTAGCCATTAGTAATTTGCAAACATAATTATAATCATAAAAGTTCTGCAGTATATATCTGAATTTGTATTTCACTCTTTTTTTTGTGTAGTCCCAAGTTATAGAATGTATCGCGATTTGCAGTTGAGTTCTTGCTTTGGTTCAGCAGGCATGATAGCTGCCTGTGAGAATAAATAGGTATGGTTGGGGTGATGTTTGTTTACATGTGCTGCCATCTAGTGGTCAACCAAGGAATACCCCATGTTAGGTAATGCAGCTTTAAGTAAAAAAAATTAAAGTTCACCCAAATTCCTGGAGCTTTCTTTTATCCACATTTTCACCATTTGTAATGGATGAACCTTGTGTCAAAAATGCTGTCTAGTTTTTACAAAACGAGGACATGAGGCTTAAACTGTCAGTAGGATTTCGTAGGAGCCCTGTAGCCTGACGGGCCTTCTCTGTGTTGGGGGGGGGGGTGATGCAAGGTGGGAGAGCTGAACGCAGAGGACCAGCGGCTGCAGCAGCAGTCTGTCGACTCCTCGGACCCCTACTCCTCGGACCCCGACCGCCACCCTGCCCTGCACGTCAACAGCCTCAAGCCCTTCAACGCAGAGCCGCCGCCCCAGCTCCTGTCCGACAGCTACATCACCCCCTCCGCCCTCTTCTTCAAGAGGAACCATCTGCCCGTGCCCCGCGTGGACCCTGCCTCCTACCAGCTGCACGTGGAGGGGCTACCAGGGGGGGCGCTGTCTCTGTCCCTGGACGACCTGAAGACGGGCTTCCCCAAGCACAGCGTGACCGCCACGCTGCAGTGCGCCGGCAACCGCCGCTCCGAGCTGAACCAGGTGAAGCAGGTGAAGGGGCTGAACTGGGGCATCGCCGCCATCAGCAACGCCACGTGGAGCGGCGCCCGGCTGAGGGACGTGCTGCTGGCGGCCGGCTACGGGCCGGACGCGGCGCGATGGGCCCGCCACGTGCAGTTTGAAGGGCTGGACCGGGACCTGTCGGGGACCGCCTACGGGGCTTCCATCCCCTTGAGCAAGGCGGTGGGCGAGGAAGGGGACGTGCTGCTGGCCTATGAGATGAACGGCGAGGAGCTCCCCGCGGACCACGGCTACCCCGTGCGGGTGGTGGTGCCCGGCACAGTGGGCGCCCGCAACGTCAAGTGGGTGGGCAGGATCGTGGTGAGCGCGGAGGAGAGCAACAGTCACTGGCAGCAGAACGACTACAAGGGCTTCTCCCCCGCCACCGACTGGGACACGGTGGACTTCAAGTCGGCCCCGGCCATCCAGGAGCTGCCCGTCCAGTCGGCCATCACCCAGCCCTCGGACGGCGCCACAGTGGAGCGCAGCGCGGAGGAGGTGACGGTGAAGGGCTACGCCTGGAGCGGCGGAGGGCGGGAGGTGGTGCGGGTGGACGTGTCTCTGGACGGAGGGAAGACGTGGCACGTGGCCCGGCTGAGAGGCAGCGACGAGGGGGGCGCGGAGGACCCCGCCCCCTCGCCCCCACCGGGCCGGGCCTGGGCCTGGAAGCTGTGGGAGCTCACGGCCCCGCTGCCCGCGGCGGCCCGGGACCTGGAGATCGTCTGCAAGGCGGTGGACTGCAGCTACAACATGCAGCCGGACTCTGCCGCCCCCATCTGGAACCTCAGGGGCGTGCTGAGCAATGCCTGGCACCGGGTGAAGGTGACAATCCGAGACGACGAGGAACAGACGCGGTGACTGCCCATCGGAAATCCGGACAGCAGCAATGTGACATTGTGTGAAAGACCTGTCACTCAAACTCAGTGTGTGAGGCTTTAAGACTGGCTTGTGACATTGTAAAGACTCTCTGGTGTGACGAAAGCAGGGAAAGAAATGTAAAAAGTTTTACATTGATATTCTATTCTTGTATATATCCATAAAATGACTAGATTATTTTACACATCCAACTTGATCAAATACTAGTATAGTATCTAAACATAAAATCCTTGCAACCTAAAAATATATTGTTTGTAATTTATTTTAGGTTTAGGTTAGGTTTTAATATATACATATATATATATATATTTGGAGTGAGATAATACATCCATGTCCTGAATGTGTAACATATCATAACTCCCCCTGTGGGTCGGAGAACAGATCAAAGCATTAACACTGGATTCGCCAGTATGGGAGAGGGAAGAAAATACATTTCGAGTACAATCATTGATCAAATTGGAGTTAGTTGTGAGCTTGATTGCTTTTTACTCATGTTAAGATATTCCTTAAAAGCAGTGCCAAGTCAATAAGCAGAAGTTATGATATAAAGAATTGTATCTAGACATCTTTACAGTCTAATGTCTAGTCTAACCTTTTATTTTGTATGCAAATATTAAAATCCATGTTTCTTGCCTTTTTTCAGCCAATGCAGACAGTTGTTTATCTAGATTGCTCTCTAGGTGCTATTCAAATGCAACTACTTAGTACTGGCCTTGTAGTAAAATGGGATTGAAGTGTATAGGAGTCTGACACTTTCATGGCGGTGCTCCATTGATTCATATGCAAAACTTGCACATTTCCTTGCTTTTATTTTCTAGACTTTTTTCAAGATATGGTCAAACACTGATCCTGGAGTAGGCCTACAAGTAACAGTGACACTTTCTACCCTGAAAGGTTGAAAGGAGAAGTACAATTTGTTTCCTTTCCAAATCCTAAAACAGATCCAGAAAAATGTAGGCTATGTGGCCTTCCTCATACCCAGTTGAAACCCTCAAAAATCGACAGGCACAGCTTTATCTGCTCCAAGGTAATTATTACTTATGTTTACCGTAAATAACGTGCTGCTTTTGTTAGCAGGTGTTAGCTGGTCAACCTAAACTATCGTTAGGTACGCTACTACTATCCGTGGCGCCAGCAAATTTACTAGTCTACTGAATGTAACGTTATATAGGGCTAGTGCTATTGCTTTTTAATTATTGTGATAGTGTAGAGAGCTATTCAATTAAATGACATTCAAATCACTTTATTCATCCACAGGGGGCAAATAAATTACACAAAGAGCAGCATATTTCAACATGACATTTGATGTATCACGAAGGATCCTACAGACAGTCTTCAGGTTCTGCTGTTTGCATAGGGTGGACAGAGCTCTCAGGGGGGGTCCAATAATTCTGGAACAGACTTTAACAGTTTGTTGTAAGCAGTTCCTGTTTTGAAGTGAAGGAAAAAAGTTATCACATTTTCAATAAATTAGTAGAATGTGATTAGGATGTCCTTGCTTACATCAAATTATGTTAATTTCCTGAGCAGGTACTGCCGCTGATGGCATTTCTTCAGAATTTCCTGTGTTGGACGAAAACTTAAGCTGTTTGTCAAAAATAGTCGCGAGGTATTTATACTCCTCGACCTACCCAGCTTTTCAGGAACAGTGTTAATCCTTAATATCGTCTCAATATTTGTCTCAATCGTCAGGTGATGCAATAGTTCACTTTTACTCTGTGAACTGTAGGCCTAGGCTTTAGCAAATCTCTTTTTTCACGTTAGTATGAGTCAGTTCGAGAGCCTGAATATAACCTTCAAATGCATAATGCTAACCCTTCTGTCTGAAATCGTTTTCTTTTCCAAATATTTGACAATATTTCTCTAAGGAGTGAAGTTATTGACAATGGCAGTGCCATGCAAAGTCCCACAGGTCCGACAGCTTGTCGGACTTAGCAACAGTAACTAAGGGGGCGTGGTTTCGCGAGAGGTCAATTACGTGACAATGAATCGCGGAGTAATTTAATGTATTTATACAGTCTATGAATGTAACGAGTAGTATAACGAATTAGTTGCTAAAGGGAGTAGGCCCCTAAATAAGTAAAGTAATGCATAAAAATTAAATAAATTACTTTACTTTTTTTAAGTAATGCATTGCTTTACCTACTTATTTAGGGGCTTACTTAAAAAAAATAAGTAATGTGTAATACATAACTTTTTTTGAGTAACGACCCCACCACTGGTTGTTCTAACTAGCCTTATTTGTAAAACCGGGGTAAAACAGTCAGCGATGCACAAAAGAGAGGAAGCTTTACTGGGAATTTTACTTATATAGCGCTTTAAAAGCTGTATTTGTCTTCTGACTCATGGATGACAAAAGTTGTGGTTAGCAATAGGCTATTGCTTCTTCATGCCTTTGCCTCTGCTGGTCTGACCATAAGACTGTATAAATAAAGGGTCTTACGCATCCTGGTTGGTTCAGGTTGCCAGGTTTGAGCATTGTAATATAAATCTCCCAATCATGTTCCAAAAGCAAAACGTAACCAAAGATTTCACATAGGCTTCTCAATAGCCAGAAAATGCAAATATTTAATAATAAGAAAAGTCCTTTCGAGTCATCTGTCTCAAGTCTAAGTCAGGTCTCAAGTCATGAATACCAAGTCAAAGTAAAGTCGAGTCTTTTATCTGTATTAGTCAAGCAAGTCTCAAGTCCTCCAATTTTTTGATTCTGACTCGAGTCAAGTCCAGTGACTCGAGTCCCCCACCTCTGGCAATAGCAGACATGACAAAACATGTTTATATGGTGTTGCATTTAACATTACGAAAAAGAAACATTAATAAAAGGTCAAGGTTTCAGACGGGAGGCTGAAGGGAGTTTGGGCAGGTTTCTTCCATTTTTCATTTGTAAGGAAGTGAGAAAGCGGAGATGAACATCTGTCTTAATTCAGGAATTATGAAATGAGTCAAAAAAGGAGTACATACAGTGAGTAGGCTTCAGTACCAAATTGCACAATTGTATATATAACCTACATGCACAACATGCTGACACTTAAGTTTTACCGGCCAAAAATAATCGCACTGAGAATTATAACACATTGGTAGCAAGTGCAAAGCGAGCCACATGTCAGCATTGTAGGACGGTTACCTCTTTCTGTACCAACTGAAGAATGTGCAGCTCTGTTGTGGACACAAGAGTCTCTTTGAACTCCCGTGAGAATTTCCTGTCTACAGCTGTTTTTCATCCCTGCTCCACATAATTTAAGGCCCTAGGCCTGTACCCCTTCTGCAATATTCCAACGTTAAGTGGATGGTTTAACGTCCCACAAACAAGTTCTTTGGGTGTCTAAGTTTAACATTTACTAAATATCAACACTATAAACTGTATCTCTGTGAGATGAGTTGTAGTAGAAAGTTTAGATATTGCGTTGGGCCAGTTAAACACTACACCAAGCATAATAAGATAGTAAGGATAAGACTGAATCCAGCTGCACATTTTCCTGAAGACAAGCGCTCACTTGGCAGTGGTTGTGGTTTTCATTCTTTAGACATGGATCATCGCCTGACTCATCCTCGGAGAGCTTAAAACTGCGGGAGCACTCGCAGCCTTGCTCTTGCCCTTGTCTTGCTTGACGCCGATGAAGGTTCCTCATCGATGAACTCGGCGCTGGGCGGTGTACAGGTTTGGTTAACGTTTGGAAATGCACTTAGGACAGCTGGCGGTGCTTCTGGCGACTACACACTACGCGCTTTCCGCAGTGGTGGTTGAATGGACCGAGTTAAAGGAGGCAGAGGTAACTGCAGCATATGTTCCACGAAGAACACAATTGTTTTTATTTGGATGTTTTTTTAATGTTAATGTGTTGGAATAGTTGTACTGTTTGAATTGTATGCTGCACATAATAATATTGGTAGGAGACAGTAGGCCTATATGAGACACAACTTGTGAGAACTTTTGTATAAATGTAATAAACCCCTCGATTGCATCATAGCTCCCCCAGAACGTCACTTTTCCAGCTCATTGTTTATGTCTATAACAAAACTGTGCACTAAAGTGTGGCCTAAGTGGCTGTAGGTGGAGGAATAGTAATGTGTGCGGGCCATTGAGTCAAACGTTTTTGCCAGGCTGGTTTCTACCACAAGGGAATTCTGGGACACAAACTGAGGAGTGTATGCCTTTAAATTAGTCCTTGTTGCAAACTAAACAGACCTGTTCATTAATGTCTCCCAGGATTATCTGAGGAAGTACGGTTACTTGAACAACCCTGACCCAAAGGAAGAGGCTTACCTAGAAGATGTCTATGACGCGCTTAGGTATGTCTGTCCCTCACGTATTGTAGTGTTGTTTATACCAGATATTATACAGCTATAAATAATTATGTAGACATATGGAAGTCCACTTAACATTCCTACCTTGGCTGGGAATGTAACCCCCCACTTTTCCCTGTAGGGTGTTCCAAAGGGTGAACGATATACCCATCACAGGAGAGATAGACGAGTCAACCCTCGCGGTAATGAGACAGCCCCGCTGTGGGATGGAAGACCCCTTTAACAAGAAACAACATAAATACAGATTATTGGGTGAGTGGCCATCTTGTAAGGTACGTTAGAGGTCAAACACCCAGACCACTAGGCTATCCTGTCCCCAGTAATCATTAATCGTTCCATGGCGTTCCATTTATGCAAAAATTATGTCGACATGCGACATAATCATTATTATTATGTCTGTGTGTGCAATTAGATTGTCTTATGTCGATTACTCACCTGACAAAATCTTTGTCTGTCAATTCAACTTTAAACTGTACTTCTGTCATCTTGTTGCACTCCCTGTCGTCGTTAGACTGTGTCGATATGTCGTCCTGATGCGTCGTTTGACTGTGTTGGTATTCTACTGTACAGTAGGCTACCCACATGTCGATTTAATGTTGGCAGAAATGGAACCCCATAGGAGTTGGCCTACCTGTAAGCATCCTTGAGCAAGATGCCTAACCCCTATCGGCTCTTTGTAATACATCTAACTGTACCCATTATAAGTTGCTTTGTATAAAAGCTGGATCTCAGAAAGCCTACATTTCTACCATCACTGCATGATTTACATGGAGGGTGGTGTGATTCTTGCTGTAGAGAGAGGAACTACTTACCGAGGGGATGGTACCATGGTAACATTTTTTTCTTTAAGCTCGTTGGCGCAAGAAGAGCCTGACCTACCGCATTTACAACTACACGCCCGATATGGCAAACACACGGACCAAGGCGGCCATCCGCTCTGCCTTTAGGTACTGGAGTGACGTCACTCCCCTTAGCTTCAGAGAGGTGGAGAATGGAAAAGCAGATATAAGGATAGCCTTCCATAAGAAAGACTCGTGCTCCACCCCGTTTGACGGACGAGGTTTGTGTCTTTACTTTGTGCACTTCATTCATGACACGCTGTCCACTAGGAGGGCTTATGGAACACGAACACTGCTTTCTCTCTTATAGGCCATGTACTCGCCCACGCTGAACCGCCAGAATCAGGTCTTGTCCATTTTGACGAGGACGAGTTCTGGACAGAGGGCATGAACTATGGTACTAATCTCCGTATTGTAGCTGCCCATGAAATAGGGCACGCTCTGGGGTTGGGCCATTCCCAGTACAGCAGGGCCCTGATGGGCCCGGTCTACTCTGGTTACCGTGACAACTTCATGCTGCATCCAGATGACATAAGAGGAATCCAGGCTTTGTATGGTAGGTGCATTGGTTGGCAGGCATAATAATGACTCCTGGATGTGATTAGAATGGTTAGGATGGTCGATTCCCACCCGTAAGGTCATGGGATCGATCCCCAACAAGTCCGACCTACCTGTAAGCATCCTTGAGCAAGATGCCTAACCCCTACCTGCTTCTTAATACTGTATTCAGTGTAAGTCACTTTAGATATAAGTGTCTGCCAAATGACCTAAAAAATATTTGTTGGTTCACAAATCTGAAGCTTTAAACGCAGTCAAGAAAAGATTAGTTCTTTAACTTTCCAACATGAACTCTGACCTCTAAAAGACAAACAGACAACTTTTTTGTAAAGACTTTGGCTGTATTTTTCAGACGTCAACAAGTATACACTCATCTGTCACAAACTGCACCTTTTTCTAAAAATAGGTAAACGTCAGCCGAGTGCAACAGTAGACCCGACGACCCCACACTATTCCTTTTCCACAGAAAACACCCATGGCAATGACGGGACTGTCCCAGACCCCTGCACTGCCAGACTTGATGCTATTTTGTTGGGTAAGCTATGGGTTCTCTATTGCTCAATGCAACAGATGTGACAACAGATAAAACTGTCACTAATATTTCACTAATGGATTATCTAGTATTTGTAAAGTAGCATAATTGTGGTTACTATGCGGGCTGAATTTATGTCCACTCAGGTCCTTGGAGGAAAACCTTTGCTTTCAGCGGTGATTACGTGTGGACAATATCAGATCTGGGATACAATAAGCCTTTAAAGATTAACAAGTTGTGGACAGGACTCCCTGGAGACCTAAACGCCGCTGTGTACTCTCAGAGGACCAACAAGACATACTTTTTTAAAGGTACAATTCTTAAGTAGCCTGGTTGAAACCATCCTGATTTGGCAAGCTCTGCCTCAATGATTTACTTCGCTTTACATATCATTCAATTGAAAACCATTTGATAGTCAGGTAGAACCGACCCAACAGGCACTCGATTACCTTCTCACCAACTGAAACTGAACTGAACTGGTCCTGAAAGCTGATTGGGTAGGTTCTACCCAACTATCAAATGGTGTTCTCCTTCTTGTTCTGATTGGTTGATGATGATCCAATCATCTGCTAGGGCCTGTGTTTGAAAAATCACTGTCAAACATTTGTTGTTCTGATTAGTTGAAGGTGGTCCAATCACCTACTTGATTGACAGCTTTTGGCATGCCCGGTTTTCAATTGAGAGTTCCCAGACTGATTTGTGAAGCGGAGTAAATTGCAGAGGTGGAGCTTGGATAAGGGTGGTTTTGACCAGGATAAAACCTAACCAAAATAACTCATAACACATTTATGGGTGCACAGGGGCTTTCACTTAGCATTTTTGGTTTTCATAGGTAATAAGTTCTGGAGGTATACCAGCTTCCTGCTGGACTATGGCTACCCCAAACTGTTGAAACGGATCCCCCCTAACATTGATGCAGCATTGTACTTAAATATGAACAAGAAGCTGGTCTTTATCAAGGTATGCTAATCCAAAATATACAGGCTTTTGACTGGGAAAAATAATCATCAGTCAAATGTGCTGTAATTCAATTTGTTTTGCGGGAAAGTAACCCCATATGTTTTGGCACATAGGGTTCAGAGCACTGGCAGTGGGACGAGCTGAAATACAGTGAACTGCAACCTAAACCCCTTTCAAGGCTTTTCAGTGGGGTGCCTTCCAGTCCCGATGCGGCGTTCACCTGGACCAATGGCAAGGTGTACTTCTTTAAGGGAGACGAGTACTGGCGTGCAAATGGCCTGCTGATAGTAGAAAAAGGCTACCCGCTCAGCATCAAGGAGCGCTGGATGCGATGCTGACACAAGCAAACACAAGAGGGCAGCAAATAACAGCTCAGATGATACACTGAGGGAATTAGAACAATGCAACACAATGTGTCAGTTTCTGTGAACATGAGTAACCATGACAAATAACTATTAAATCATTGTCTGTTATGTAAATGTCACTTGAAAGGACAGTAGTTAGTGAATGACTGGGCTGTGTATTATAATCTTCCTTGCCCAAAAAACACTTTATTTCCAGGTGTGTCCAGCACACTAGTAGCTTGCTTTTGTAAAGCCAGAGTTTAGAAAAGAGTGTGTGCTGGTGTGATTGCAAAGGTTATGCATGTTTGATCTCAGGAGAGCTTCAAGGGAGGATTCTTTCTACCAGATGTTCTAGGCTATATTGCTTACTCTTAACATGTCATGATAACTTTGGTGGAGTTCTGTTTTTAAATATTACTGTTACTGTACATCAGAACTGGCTTGTGACAAATCATGTAACACTTGTACGTCTTGGACATTTGTGTTATATAGTACTTGGACTAATTTTGCAGAAATAAAACAAGGCCCTGTTTTGTTGGAGCAGTATATTGTCCCCACCACATTTAATTAATAAGACACAAAAGATTTGAAAATACTCTCCCATATGATGGAAGGCTACTGTTTGCATGCTAACAACATTGCCATGGCAACACCAACTAATTGACATGATGGAATTCTTCCCTCAGAGCTCTGTTGAGTAATGACAGAGCAACGAGTGTTGCTAGGGTGCTCTAACACTGCCATTTATATAACTTAACATTGACTGTTTTGTATCAGAGAGACTTTATTATTGAAATTTTAAGGAAAACGGAGCACTGTCCCTGACTCCATGCACAAGTAATTATACAACATAAAAACCCTGACAGTTATTTAAATCTCTGCAAATGTGCAGTCTGTTGTTGTTTTTTCTTACTTTTTTTAATAATTCTACAATATAGCTCATTATAATATTATAAATTAACAGTTTCAAATACTAAACAGGTATACTCAGTATAACGTTTTAAAAACATCCCATAAATGCTGCTTCACCTATAGAATTAGAATTCTTCTAATAAAAGATTCTTTAAAAAGCTCTTCTAAATGCTATTTTCATTGGCATTTCTTCACTATGTTGTATTTATGGTTGAGTATCTGGCTCCTATTATCTGTCATGTACTATATTTCTCCCTCGTCTTACTTCCTCTAAAAATATAATAATAGACACAAAGACTGATGACCTTTACCTTCAGAAAACTAACTAGCAAAACAAACAAGTTGTCAGTAACGCAGGTATCCAGAGCAAATAACACTTTACAAAAGTCAAACCCCCTTTTGCAGATTGTTTTTACAGTCGTATCCATTCACAGACAAAATACATCTGCTTTCAGGCGTGTTCCTTTCAGTTTTTATGTATTCAGCTATAAGAGAGGAGGGAAAAATATGTTCCCAAATTGTTAGTCTCTGCCTTTAGTGTGGCCTTCTCGCTCCCATGGTATCAGTGGTAAAGTGTAATCAAACGGAGCTCTAAATCTCTCCTATTCATAATGCCCAAGGAGCTGCATGTTAATGAGTCCACACAACTAGGACGTACACGCTGAGAGAAACGCTGTCAATCAACGCACCCTCTCCTTCCCACGGGGCATACTGAAACACTATACTACACTGCGTAAGACATGCAGCCGTGGAAGACTGTTCCGCCCTCAGACCCTAATGACGGGCGTGGTCGCTGTGAGGGGCACCGTGGAGCCCGTCTCGTAGTCAAAGTCAATCATGGTGTGGTTGGCAGTGCCCAGACTGCTAAGGGAAGTGCCGGTGCCCGTCTGTCTGTCCCGCAGACTTTGCAGGTAGCTCTGAAAGAAGGGACATAAGAGGCACTGAGATGAAATGACGCGTCAGATGAGGCCTTTCAACATTGAAGAAGCTAAAAGCTGGGTAGGAGAACTTGGCAAAATGGCGGCCACTCTGGTACACACACTCACGATACACAACTGCACTCTATATATGTTTTTGACAGTTGACATATTCATTTTAGACTTCCAGAAGACCTTTTCTCATGCTTTATTTGCTGTAACGTACTAACTCACGTCCTGTTACATCATTTTCCCATCACAGTGACACTCACAGGGTCTCATGTAATGTTGTTGGTTTCACTGGGGCTCAGGAAGACCAATTCCAATTTGAAAATGAAAGCTATAATCTGTAACATTTTAGCTACATTTTTCATTTCAACTGTGCAATATGTGGGCTATTGGGGCGTCCTTTATGTCACTGTGCGATATATAGCCTATTGGGGTTGTGCAATATGTTAGTTGTGCAATACATAGGCTACATGAGGCTGTGCAGGATGCTATTGTGCA
>JAODLI010066275.1:775-14677 GCA_027575585.1 Percopsis omiscomaycus
CCCCAGAAAAAATGCGATGGAGATAAAGGAATAGATGAATACAATCTGTTGAAAGTGGGGAATTTCCAGAGCCAATAAGCAGTGGATTATGGGAGGACCCGCCTCGCTACAATTCAACCAGGACCATCCTGGCAGAGGCACACATCAAACACAAGCCCCTTTCATGCTAGCCGCTGGCATCTGTGCCTTCCCTACAGATAGACCTACATTCATTAGTTATTAGTGTGCGTATCTGGAATATTGATTTGGAAAACAGTACTATACACACAGTACTAGTTAGTATAAACAATGAGTTAACATCCACTTCAAATATTCACTGAGGGCATGAAGTTAGCGTGTTAGCAATCTTGGCGACGATAGCGCAAGGCGACTAGCGCCTTGCTGCAGAGGAGGACTCTGGCGCGCAGAAGGCAGGAGAGAAACGAAATGAGGGGGAGAAAAAAAAGGAGCAACATCAATAATGAAGTGAAGGAGACGCGAGGAGAAAACAAAGCCGTTCATAAAAAATGAGAAAACGGGCCGAGCGTCTCATCGCTAGCGCGCTAACGACAATCAATTAGCAATTGCTCATGATCTCGGGTGCGTCGGAGTATAAGGTGTCTTAATGAGTCCCATTTCCATTAGCCGCTCGACTCGAGAGGCATAAGGAGGAGGCTGCTCCCACTAGCTCCTCCATCTCGATGCCTAATGACTCCGAGAGTGGATTACTCCATCAATTCCTCGCTTCTCTTTGTTTATCCCCCGCGTAAATAATGGTCAACCATTACAATGCATTAAGCAGGCCACTCCACCGAGAGTGAGAGCGAGAGCAACACGAGTGCTCCAACAGGAGTTCTCCAGTGATCTGCAGGAAATTGGCTAACGCCGGCAATGTGGCGCGGAGAGGGCGCATCAGATGTTGATTTACACAGCTGGCATAGTGAGGAGAATTGAAAGGATGGGAAATAAAAGAAAGCCACTTGATGAAGAGCAGACCGCAGGTCTCGCGCAGAAGCACCAATCAGCAACTCAAAAGGTACACTCCTCGATTTGTGTCGGGGATTGCCCTTGTGGTTGAAACCAGCATTGCAAAAAATGCAGATTGAGCACGCTCTACCAGCACCCTCAGGTGCAGAGTGCTTTGCACTCTTCTCTACCCCCCTCCCCCCCCAAACAAACAGAGCTTCTAGGCTCGACCCATTCCCTACCCATCCTTGTAAACCGACCTACACTTTGATGGACAGTTGTGTTTCAAAATATTAACAAAAAATAAACAAAATAGAAAAATCAAACGCATAAGCAGAAAAACACACACGTGGAAATAACCTCAATGGTATCAGGGATTCGGCCAACCACTTATCACTTATATAGCTGCTCCTATTAGTCTTAATAGCTGGAGTGACAACCTGCGCTGAAGGGAGAAGCCTTTCCCGGGCCTCCCTCCAGACAGGTGATTCTCATCAGTGGTTGTGTTCGTGTGTCATAGCAATGCAACACTGCCTGAGAAATGTCTATAGCGGTTTATTTGAAAGCAAAACCTCTTTCAGCAGTGGGCCTCTTAAGACCACTGGCTGTATGTTTGCAGCCGCTTTGCATTAATCAAGGACAAATTAAGGATTAAATCAAATGTAAATGATGGGATTCAAAGGGGTTCCATGGCAGCGCAGTGAATAATGTACACGCGAGCCTCAATGCAGACAGACACGGTTCCATAGACTACACAATAGTTGTACTGTTGTCAGAACTCTGAAGCCCTTTCTCAGCATCGCTACCTAATCAGCCCTTTGTGACTTAATGATTTAATGCAATAGCTAATTCATTTGGTTTAATGTGCGAGACACCTAATGGCTACGGTGTGAGCCACACATTGCTAGGGCTAAAGGGGTGTGGGAGTATTGCAGTCTCACTGAGAAAATAGATTTTCTTTCCCCTTTGAACTAAAGGTTATACTTTCAGCTGCCCACCGAGGGGCCGTGCTGCGTGGCCATTGACTGAGACACAGACTGGCTAGGCTGAAGAAATAGAGTGGCATTGTGAAGGTGTTAAGCTAGCTACCTCAAAAACACTCCCGACAGTAAATAAAACCGCATGAAAGAACTACCTACAATCAGGCCACATGAAAGAAGCATACACAGTCGGCCTACATGAACGCCAGTGCTTTCTCCGACAGAACCGGCATAGGAAGAAAAAAACAAAAAACTGAAAAGACTGCAAGGCAGACTCCCCCCTTCAGTACGATGTCCTCGCTGCCCCTTACCATGAAACAAGACAAACAATGTTTAGAAAACAAATGTCAGGACTTCTTTTCAGGGAAAGTGCTTTTCCCACGAGCCGGAGAGAAACCTCGTTCGCTCTCCTCCTCCACAAACCACTTGTGACTGGGACCGTGTCAACACATTGCTCCGTTAAGAAGGGGGTGTGGGAGGACAGTCAATTTGATCCACAGAGCCATATCTTCCTCTATTGCGATGGGTCTTGTGACCCCCTTTGTGTTCTTTCTCCTTTTTTCTTTTAAATAACACATCATAATAACGTAACGTCATAAAAAAAAAACAACAACAAAAAACTATATAAGCAACCATAAACACCACGGAAGAAAATGCATTGACAATTTTTTAAATATATCAAAACTATATTAAATGATTTGTGTCTGGAATTTCCCTTGTGGTTGAAACCAGCATTGCAAACTCATTGTTGTTTTGGTTTGAAACTCAGAGAATACAATCCTCGCCCTATAGTATATAGCTCCTAGGCTGACACTGTCCACTACCCCTCCCCCAACAGCCACACGCACTTCCAATACGACTTAGACAGTTGTGTTTCGAACTGTGAGCGGGGGCAGCAACTTGGTGTTCTGGGGTTGCTATAACACAATCAAGGATTGTATCTTTGAAAGCAATAATAAAAGGGAAAAAGTTGATCTAAAAATACTTTATCAATCATCTTGGAAAACACCTCCCCCACCCGCCAAAAGACCCCTTGGTACGTCCCCCACCTTTGGCACAGAACCATGACAGGGGGGGGGGGGGGCATTTTGTGCAGCAAAAGCCGCTTAAATACCACATGGATTAGAAAGCCGAATTACATAACTAACGACGCTATGTTGGGAGCGTTTACTGTCATTGTAAATTCCAAATCGCAAAAAGGCAAACGGGGGGCTTGGGCGCTCGTTCCCAACGTAGCAGTAGTGGGAGAAGTCCTCCGCGTGCCGTCACCTGCCGACGGATGACATCAGACTGACACGACATTTTTGCAAACTTGACAAAGTGCGTAGATATTGGACAGAACACGCCTGAGCCGAGCTTCTGCACATAGAACAATGGATGCCGGGGCTGATTTCTGGCCTGAAACAATGGCAGGATGACAGGGAGCCTGACAGACGCATGCAAAAACAGGATCCACGCTGCAGACAGCAGAGACGGGCTTCGCAGAACAACAACGCTGCCAAAAACTCCCGCTCTTTCCGTTATCCTCCTTCCCCATCTCTGTGTGTTTTGGCACCTCTTCCATTTATGACTCAAGGATGAACACTCAAACATTTAGTATCCACTGGAGCACACCCTCGCCCTAGTGAAATGTGCCAATAGTTTCTGGAAAATGTGGCCACAGGAAATTAAAGGACAGTCTCTCAACTAGCGAACGACAATGCAATAAAGTAAGCGCTACAGAAGTGACAATACTATACTTGTTTTGGCTAACTGAAAAGAATTGACACATTTGTAGTTACTGTAGGTTTGAGCAGCAAGGACTTGGAGCCTGTCGTGCGTTACAGATACAGCGGGCTACATTATTTCTTTGCTAGCACTGACAGCGCCAAGTTCAGAAGGTGAGGCAACCGCTGGCCCGCTACGATATTTGTCACTCTGAAGCACTCAGTCTCCTTCATTATTAATGTCCTCCTGTGACTCCAAGCAGCTTTGCCTCTCTTATCAATCATTCATCTGTTTTCCATTGAAAAGAAACTATCCTCTAGTGTTAAATCACACTTGAAGTGGGCGGGGGAACCGCAATAAAGAAAGATTTTGCGTAATACGATGACAAAATGTGAACCCCCAAAAGCCTGCTTGCAAAAGATGGTGCCAATATTGGTGTGCAATGTGGGTATTCCAATCCATTCTGAGCCAACAGCATGATACATCGCATTTTGGTGGTCTAATAAACTACGCATCAAGTGACAGAACGTATCGCTCAGAGTGAATCAACTCTCATCCTCATGTTTTCAAAACACTTCATCGATGAACATATGAACCAGTATTTCAACACATTATTTCAAAATAATAATGCCACTTAAATAATACCATTTCCAATATGAAGACAAATAATTAGTTGCGTGCTTACGTAGGCCACTTCTGAACAGGCATCCATTTCAGTCTAATACAGCAGGACCCGAGAAGACTGCAAACATAATCAAACGTTGTGGTCTTTCTCTGGAGTGGAATTGAAAGCACTGCGATCTCCAATTACCTTCTGCGTGTGAGTGTTCACTGCGCTGGAACTTTTCCATTTCAACATTGCACTCGTGCTGCCCCCACTGAAAACCAGCACAGCAGACCGTGTCATCTGTGCACTATAGGGGGGGCTTTCCAAGCTTCAGCAAATTCCCGGGTTTGTCTGGGAAAAGATTCATTTCTATACAAACCACAGGTGCGGGAGTTTTTTTTAATTTTAACCATACTGGTAAAATAAGGGGGGAGGGCAACTCTTAGCTCCCCCAGGGCTGTGTTTGTCACAGCCACTTGGTAGGTCAACTTTCCCTAATCTCATCAAGAGGTAAAACACAGAGGTGGGGAGAAAAAAGAAACTCTTCTTCTTCTGAATCTTGCAGGAAATGTTCCTGCATGCTGCGATGCAATAGCAAAAGGCCGCTGATGCAACTGCTCTGTGATCCCTACGCTCGATGTGCAAGACTCAAGTGAGTCAGGAAGTTGCACACAAAAAAAAAATCGAAGACAATTCACCGCAATATTCCGCTAGGTACAGTACAATTCCCTCTACTGGAGCCAATCCGGACAGCTTTCTCTCCTTGCCAGGTCCCAGCTACAAATTGCAACATCCTGCAAATTATTAATCTAGATCATTAGACATGTTGACACACCAAGTGCTGCCACTGAAAGAAGCACACTGCCTGTGGAGAGCTCTCTCTTTCAGCCCAGCCTGGAAACAACAGCTTTTCACAGGATCTTTGACTCAAGAAACTAGATTTCACGCGACGGCCACAATGTTTAACCCCTATGGCACAGCCTCGGCAATGCTGCCAACAGAACTCACTCCAGTCTAGACGCAAGCAGAAACCCAGGGGCCTCCCAGAAGCTCTTGTAATGCTCAAGGAATTCGGTGTGGTTTCCTCGGAGGCAGAGGAAACGCATGAGTGAGTGTGAGGCGGCGAGCTCCCTGCGGAGGTCGGGGCTTGTCCCGGAGGTGCCGGTAGGAGTAAATGGGCATGACTGGAGAACATGGGGTTACCCTACACCCCTTGCCCACCCCCCGACACACTTCTCCGTGATCCCTAGCGGCTCTTTACCCTTCATGGGGGGGCCTATCTCTTGCCTCGTCTCAGAGGCGGATCAGGGAGCAAACCTGGCAAATCAAAACTGTTGTTGGGTTTAAGGCAGTGGTGCTCAGACTGTGGGTGGGGTTCCCCCCATGGGGTGGCCAGATGCATTTAAGGAGGGGTCCTGAGATTATGATTTCAACATTGAAATAATCCTTTTATTTACAGTAATTACAGTTATTCTTAATGCTTTTGTTTAGCATTAATACAAATATGTCCCTATTTTTATTGGCGTTTATGATTGTATAGGCTGGATGTTATATATATTTATAGTATAATGTTATGCCATTAAAAGAACTGGTTGGGACCCCACCCTTTTGGGGGCAAAGGTCAAAGGAAGTCAACACCTCCATAGAAAATGGTCCATACAAAATATTATATATTTCGGAAAAGGTAGACACTAAACTGTTGTAAATGAACAATAAAGAAAAGTGAGTAGTGTGGCAAAGAAACCCCCTCGTCTCACTCTGGTAAACTGCTTCTCTGTGGCTGTTGGTATCTGCATGGCTGGCTGAAAAGCAGACACCAGTATCAAGGGCCATGAATATTCAGTGACCAAGTAAATGAGGCAGACAGCACTTGACATGTTTAACATCCACCTTTGGCTCCTACCCTCTACAAAGCCAACAAGGTGAAGAGGCAGAACAAATATGCTAGTTGTTCGTGGGTGGTAACACTCCCTGTAGATAAATTGGATGGTTTTTGAACAAAGGCGAGAGGCATCTTAGTGGGTGAGCTACATCAGAAAAATCGACCAGACTTCGATAAATAGCCTGATTTGGAAGCCTCCGTGGAATTTCAGTTGCTAAACTCCTAGTTTGTCAGCTTGGCAATAAAATAAATTTTGTAGCATTACGCCTCGCAATATGCTGACATTTACATTCTTAGAAAAACATGTTTCCCTCGACTGTAATCCTGCTGCTGGTATCAAAATGTTTGCTCTCTAAATATTTACCAGCCGAGAGAGTCACATCTAAAGCTCAACACATGCACCTTGAGACAAGTTTTTCCTTTTTTTAAGTGTTGTGTCCCAGAGGAAATGCAGTGAAAGCACTATAGACTCCCTTACAACAGAGTAAACTCTCTGAGCGTACTAAGAATTCCTCAAAACACCCGGGGAAGAGAAATTTCCACCACAAACAATATATGCTACTTATAACTCTCCTCTCCTGTGCGGAAGACAAGGAAGCATTCACAGTTATTAAACAAAGTGCAAGGCGGTGGTGAATACATTAGGAGAGATACGGAACTGTGTAAATATTGACGCTCAGATAGTAATCTCTACCCACATCCATACAACCTGTTAATAGGGTAGCTAGCTAGGACAACTCTTTGGCCACCGGGAAAACGTGTGCACACCTCCCCCAAACAGACAAAAACACACACCACACACACACACACACACACACACACACACACACACACCACACACAGAGGACTATTTGTCAATAGAATGCGAGCACAGAAGGGCTGTGAGCAGAGCTGGGGTCCTTACCCAGCTGCGGCACTAAATTCCCAGGGGGTTCTTTCTATGTCTAACCCCCACCCCCGACCCAAACCCACACCTCAACCCCCCACCCACCTAAATTGAGGGGGATTTGTAGCACCACAAGACACTGATTTGTAGTTCCACAACACACTGGTTTTCCCCACCCCCACCCACCCAAGGGGGGGCCGTAAGATGCTTTTGGAAGGGCTGCAGAGATCCATTTGAAAGTTTGGAGTTTGGAAATAATCTTTTGTATTATTATTGCTTTTTGAATCTGCTGTAGTTCTATTATCTTGGCCAGTGTGTTTCATAGCCCGCACCCCCCCCCCCTCCACTCAACGTGCACGTGTGTTCATGCAGATGCTCGTGGGTGCTCGTGGGGTGGGGGGGTGGCTTGGTTCAACAAAAAAAAGTGTTTTTTTGGGGGGGGGGGGGGGGTTATGGGTCAAAAGGTTTGAGACTGCTGACCTAACCCAGTTTAAAACACAAAAACATACGCACACGTCTGCATTAGCCCTAGTGTCCTCCTCAAGACCCCTCCCTCCCCCACCCACCCAACCACCCAACCACCGCCTCCTGACAAGATAGTTGGCCGGGGCCTGCCAGCCCCACTGATGGCTGCGTTGGCACAACCACTTCGTTGTTGCCGTGCCGAGTGGACAACTGCACTTTGGACCTTTTCCGCAGCAAAGCCTTTTATTGCGATTCCCTTAAGGGCATCCACTGTGGTTTATCTGCAACCTGACAAGCGCAGCCCTTAAACGCCGCATTAAGGATATGATCTAAGGATAAAAACGTAAACAAGTATTCAGTGCATGCCGTGCGTTGCTATTTAGACCAGATGGTCGGTCTGATTTCCATTTCTTTCTTTTTTCTTTCTGCGGTTTAAAATGAACTCGCCCTGAATCATAAAATGATGGTGAATTATCAGTGCGCTGTGAGATTCCGGGACTAGATCACTGCTGGCTGACCTTTTCACAAAGCAATATTGAACATAATAGTTGGGCTGAGTTAAGTGATTGCATTTTATGAGTCCATTTAGCTTGATTCAATATTGGATGACAAATGACTACCTCAGCAAAGCAAAGCTTACATGAGCAAGATAATGGCGCTACGTACAAATACCAGGCTTTATCGCACTGAGCGATCAGTTCAGTGTCTAGCCTACTGCAAGTCTGGCTCAGCAGGAGGCTGAATAGAATTTAAAAAAAAGCAAAACTGTATTTACAAAATAGTACAAAAACCGTGTGGAAGATTTATTAGCACCGGACCAATTCAATTTATGTTCAATTTAAACTCTCACCAGGCCGTGTGACAGTAGGGGATGGGTAGAGAGCGGTGTGAGCCAATCAGAATTGCAATCAATCAGTGCAGGGGGGGACTGTCAGTTTAAAATCAAAACATAAATGTTTTTGGTACGTTGGTTTCAACCACAAGGGCGACTTTGGACACAAATCAAGGACTGTACCTCGATACAGAAACGACGTTAAAAGCTTAATTTTGTCTAGACGGCGTGAGCCCATTTTGCTGAGCGCAGTGAAGGGGTGTCAAAATGAAATATTCTCCATTTAGACCTTTAAGTCCAAACCTTCTTTTTTCCTCTGTAGAACATGCCGCTTAGCTTGCAGAAAAACAACAACAAAAACAGGAATGAACATGCGGCTACCGTACCCTCAGCATTAAGTTAGTCCGACCCAATCCACATGTCTGATTCATGGTTTGGCCAGAAAGGAGTGGCGTGACTCCTCGGCCTGGAGCTCTGGCTGTAAAGAAACAATATAGCCTACTTTGGACACTCTTCAGTGCTCCTCCCCCCTCACATCCGTTCGGATTTTATGACTCTGGTTAAAATACAACCGTTAAATATTCATGTGCAAGGGCTTTCACCCATGAAGCAGTTCCCCCTATCCGAGCTTTAGGGAAAGTGAGAAAGTTTTTGATTTTAACTGGCAGGAACTAAATATTAAAAAGGAAGCTTTGGGAGTTCAGCTGAGTTTAGGCTGCTCCTTGCTCATACCATCTTATTTAAGTCCTTATTTTAATTGTCTTTTAAATATGTGGAGTTTAGAGGAATCTTTGGAAAATAGAGCCCAGTTGCAAGGGCAAATTAATTGACATGTCAAGTAAGAACTAGAGAGATTAATGAAAACAAAGGCTACAAACCACAGCATTATGAATATTGATATGGTACTATCATTACCCAGAGAGGAATAGTTTTATACGTGTCTACAAATGGTATACCACATCATCGCCAGCTATATCTTTGATTTAATTGTGATTAATTTTTCACTTGTACATGATTAAAAAAAATGACACAAATTATTTATACTTTCCCCTGTTTAATCTCATAGCAGGCTAAATCTTTAATGTACAGTGAATTGGGAGGGCTTTAAAATATTATGTAAAACAATATGCCTTAACCGTTACTGCGCCGTTACTGTATGTAACGAACAAACTTTATTTTTATGTCGGAAAATGTTGGGGTAATTCCGTGAAACCGCATTTGTTTAATAAACACAGTCTCTCTTACGCATTTTGCAGACAATTATCTGGCTTACACTTGTTTTTACACTTCAGGTGGAGGAATACGTATATGACAAATCACAACAAATAATATCTGATAACAGTCTTTCAACTCAGAATATTTCTTCTCCTCTTGTTATTTATGGGCTGATTGCTCACACCACTTGCTAAATATTGACTTATTATACTAATCCTTCGGATAGCTATGAATAGTATTATGTTGAATGAGCACTGCTACAAGCCACTGTGCAGTCAATCACTGTTCGAATTTGGACTTTTAGTCACTTGCAATGTATGAGAACCATACAGAACCTATTACTTTTCTGTCATCAAGACTATAGCCTGCTCGAACAACAGAGCAGATTGAACTAAACAGCATGAAAGAGGAGAAATTTCTCCTCTATTGAGAAGAGTCCAACTTTTCACCAGCCACTCACCTCAGGCTTTGATCTCTGTGATATTACAATTAAGTCATTTAGCAGACGCTTTTATCAAAAGCAACTTACAATAACATTCTGCTATTACATGGAGCAGATAGGGGTTAGTAGGCATCTTGCTCAAGGATGCTTATAGGTAGGCCAACTCTGGGGTTTGAACCCACAACCTTCACAATGTAGAAGGTGAAGCGTAACAGTCCAACACCTAGACCACTAGACTATCCTGCCCTCCATCTATCCTGAAACACTAAAATCTTCATCATCACTTTTGAAACATGTAGGCTTTCTGAAGTTGCCTTCCACTCCTGGACGGTTGACCGATGCTTTCAATGGAGAGGTTTTTGAAGCAAATGCTGGTGACATCACACATTCCTCTCCCAATGAACATTAAAACCAACACGCATACAAAAATCAATTCTGTACGGCTAATCATCTGAATGTCCTAAATAAACCAGTGGTGATCGCGCAGAAGAAACTGAATAAATCCTTGTACTTAAAGTACACAACCAGAATTATATCTACCATAATGATTTACAATAACATGTTAGGCAAATGTTACTGCGACAGATTGAATGGACATGAATATAATTACAGCTCACATGGTCTTATCCACCACCCTTCTCCAAAGAAAATGCCTGCTGCCACTACACAGAGAGGATATGCTCAAATAATACACTTTTCAATTTACTCATCAGGATCAGTCAGTGTCAACATGCAAAGAGGCACATGAACCAATGAACGAATGTGTCAGTACTTCAAGAGCCCGTGACTTATGAGCAGACTTGAACTTGAATTTATGGGAGTGCCGAGTGAGATTGTGAACCAAAGCCTAGCCATGCAATGTGACCCCACAATGTAGAAGGTGAAGCGTGAGTCTAGCAAGACAAGACATATTATAAATAATTTGAAAACAAGATCCACAACTATTGAAATGTAAGACCGGTGTAATTTTTATATTTTTCTTATAGCCAACATAGTCCAAAACCAACAATGTTTTTCTCCCACTAACAAGTAATGTCCATCTAGCTTAACGTTCGAGTATACTGGAATCATACATCATATCTTGTAGCTATAGACCTCCATTGTTGTCTAAACAACATTTAAACCAAGTAACAGAACCATAATGTTTGCTTTTGGTCAGCATACTGTAATTCATCATGACCCTGAACTCGTACGTTGTTATTTTTCCTGAAATAACTTCACGAGGAGAATAACTACCAAGTCATGTTGCACTCATGACTGCTGTCGTATTCTTTTGGATTCCGCTTTTCAATACGGCTGCAGATGGCGCAACCTTGTCAATGGTAGCAGGGAAGACGCAGCACTTACTGCGTGTTTCACACCAGTCTACTATTTGACCTTTAAAAAAAAAAAAAATTATATGTAGCCTTACAGTTCTGCACTGATGAAGAAATCTGAGCCGAAAACCTCATTAACAACACATAAGGGTAGTTCTCCAGGAGAAAGTCACTGCTCACAAGCTCCCTCCACCCCCCACCCCTCACCCCTCCTCCCCCCAGCCAGCCCAGATAGGGTTTCACATTCCTACTTCACAAATCTACACACAAAAAACAACAACAAAACAGACAGGAGGAAGATCAGCATAGGATGAGAGACAGGCGAGCCTTTTGTTGAGACATTTCCAACCTCCAGCCTTTTCATCTCGGCGGCGATGTTTACGCCACGAGAAGAAAAAAAAACACCATCATCCATCGCTTGTGCCACGCCAGGCAGTGTGGAGCTCTTCCACCCTCTTTTAAAGCCCACATGGAGAGGAACGTGAGCCACCGGGCTTTTCCTGGGATGGTGCTCTCGCACACCACAGCCAAGCGATGAAGAGGATGATGATGGTGGTGGGGGGGGGGCATAATCTCCATCTCACGCCACACGCCAGGGCGACGCAAATCTCGCACCACAGCGGCTGTGACTCACACATGCCCTCTTTTTTTTTTTTTTTAGAGCAGATGGTCAGAAATAGCATTCGACTTGGACATTGTGGGAAGCCGCGGGCCCTGGTACGACGCGGAGAGTTTGCCAATGAGGGGTAGGGGTGCAATGTGTGTTTGCCGTAAAAGAGTACAAATAATCTGGTTACAGCAGTTCTCCATTTGCTACTGACCAAGTGAGATGTCGCTGTAGTCAGAAAAAAAAAAAAGCTTACGCAATCTGTGCCTATAAATAGGAGTGTGAAAGAGTGTTTTGTGTCTAGTGCATATGAGCGGTTATTCATGTCCAACAAATAGTGCCCGTTTAATTAATTTCTCAGCAACAGCAGTTGTTAGGCAAACTTAAAGCTGCAATCTACTACTTTTTATCTTCTTTACAAGATTGTGTTTGTGGTATGCGAACCTTCAAATTGAGGATTGTTGCTCCAGATAATCTCCTCCTTTTGCGTCACTTTCCGGCCACGAGGGTTAAGTCGTAACTACAACACCGGCAGAGCACCTAGAGTTCTTGCAGATCCCAGTCCTATTGTCAATTCAAACGCATCAATTTCGGTGTAGTGTCAGTCTTTATTTGTACCTCACGTCACGAATGACACAAAACAAAACAAAAATGACAGAATGCAGCTTCAATATTAGTGAATGCAGCTTTAATATTAGTGCATGTGACATTTTTTTTCTGTAGCAATAACCTATTGAGGCTAGGAGGAACGGCCCACCAGATGGGGGAACAAAAAGGAAATGGACAGGACGCGTTTACGGAAGAAGTTATTTAAAGTCTAATCTGGAACTGCCCCAGCATGGAAGCACAGCAACGCACGTGGCCGCATGCCATTTCGTGAGTCACTTACATGCTGGGCCAGTACACAAACATGCACTCATTTCCTGAATTCCCAGGACATACAGACTATCGCACACACATACACAGCCCGTGTACTGAGTGGGGTTGCTAATGTATTCCACACCATCTAGCACCGAGGCATCTATTATCATCTTCATTTATTGCCCACAGCTGTCAAGTCGGTGGTATCAGCACTGGTCTGCGATGCATGCAGTGCACCTGAGCCGAGCATGGGTAGCTGCATGCAAAGAAACGCTCGTGTTAGAACAAGGTTGTGCTGACAGCACTATGTTCGCTGTTTGCGAAACGTAGTGCTGTCATGTCTTTCTGATTGTTCAGAGGTTATATGTAACTGGTATTTACCGATATACCAGCCAAAAGTGAAATCGGCTCAAAACAGGGCCAAATCTTTTTTTTATAGATAAGACTTATCAGGTAGCTAGAAAAGAAACCAGAGAAATCCTACTGACCAATGCTGACAACTTATAATTAGTCACAGCCTGTTCAAAGCTGGGGTCTTTTTGGCGAACAGACATTTCGACAGAAATGTGTAGTGCAGCACTTCTAAATTGCAGACTGTCGCTACATAAAAGTCCCCTAGCCAGGCACATCCTCTGGGACTATTATACACAGGGTTTAGGATTACTGATCCCTGAATTACGGAGCCCTTGGAAGTCCATGATGCATATATGTCTGCATCTAGAAGTGATATAATGAAAATCCACTTCAATAATAACTTCAATATTATTGAGTATTCCACATCATAAATCTGTTTCCTCCTTCCGAATGAAAACACTTCCCTAGTATAAACTTAAAGTTCAAATGAGTTTATCTAGTTCTAAACAATGGAAATTTGCCCCCGTTTCCACATGACAAAACAAATGTGGTAGCCACAGTTGACATTCAAATGAAGCCCTATATCCATCGAGGGTCAACTCAAGCTTTGCAGCACTGAATATGCAAAGAACACCAGGTGATATGCAAAGGCTTATTTAGATAGCGCAGCTCGTGCGTGTTAGCGTGTTGCAAGGGTGTTCATGCTATTGATTTACATCTTCAGAGCAAGCAAACCTGTATAAATCGGATAGGGACTTTCTCCTGCATTGGGGGGCGGCAGGGGGGGGGGGGGGGGGGGGGGG